>PVIC010004686.1:0-55650 GCA_004025085.1 Thryonomys swinderianus
AAGCCTGGAACGCAGCAATCCTCCTGTCTCTGCCTCCCGAGTGCTGGGATGACAGGCGTGAGCCACCACGCCCGGCACTGTGGTGTGTGGTATTGATTGCTGGTGGGCGTGAGTCTCCACACCCAGCATTGTATGTGGTTTCCAGGGATCAAACTCAGGACCGTGCGCTTGCAAGACAGGCGCCGGAAACACTGAGCTAATCCTCCGGCCCCCTTCTCTTCTCTTCTAAAACATTTATTCCACTGCCCTCGCGATTTTCTACAGCAGCTCTAGCGTTCTCTTTCTCGAAGGTCTTCAGGTGAGATCAAACACGAGTGCCACCCAGCAGGAAGGCAGCTCATAACACACAACTCTGTGTGTTCTGTGACTCTGGCTTTTTCCCAAAGTCACAGTGATCATGAAAGGGAGATGTTTTGATCCATTCAGAGCAGCCGGGACAGCGCAGCTAAAGACCATCAGGAGAGAGGACTCCAGAGCTGCTACAGGAAGTGGGGGGGATCGAGGGACAAGTGTTCAGAGTGAGGGGAGGGTCTGAAGAGGATTTATGGCAGTGTAATTATTTTAGGTATCACCATATTATTTTTCATCAGGCCTCAGAGGTGCACTAAGTCCTGTAGGTCCTCGTGAGGAGCTAGCGTCTTGCATTATTTCATTTAATCCTCACACACCCCAGAGGCCGGGGTCCTCCCTTTTTACATGTCTCCCCTGTGACCAGTGGGGGCTCATGTGGGGCCAGCGCCAGTGCCTTCATGGATGACTTTCAAGTCGCGAGGGCTGAATGGGCCATTTGGGTGACCAGGCACACGCATGTCCTGTTGACTTTATTGCAAATGGCTCTTTTGCCTGAGAAACCCACCAGCCCCAGACTTGTCTGGGGGCTTCAAGTTCCACCTCCACTCATTCCTGCTCCTGTGTCTGCCTGCACCAGGCACAACCCGAGAGTTGCGATGACACCCCGTTTCCCAGAGGAGGAACTGAGGTGTGGGGCCCCGCGCAGCCGTCCTGAGAGTCTCAGCTGAGGGACTGGACTTGGAGACAGAGCTGCCCGCCTGATGTCCTCTGCTCCCCTGGGGTGTGCATCCTGGAAGGCCGGTGTGCAGAGACCACTCCAGACCCTGGCCCTGGCCCTGGCTTGCGGGGATGTAAACAAGCCTGGCACGTCCCTGGAGGAGCAAGGCCACGGCATGGTGTGGGAGGCTGCATTTCGTGCAGGACTTGCGTCTCTCTCCCTTGTGCTCCCTGGAGTGCAGACTCCTCTAGTCTAAGGAAAGGGCAGGATCCTGTGGGGCGCCTGGCTGTCCACAGAGGATCCGTGAGGGGTTGAGGCCAGTCCCCGAGGGTGAGAGTCACCCTGACCAGTCTCGTCTTTGCTACTTAGTAATATATTTATTTGGGGTGCTAGAGATTGAGCCCAGAGTGTCTGCACTGAACTGCGTCCCTAACCCTTTTTGTTTCCTGCTTTGAGACAAGGTCTCTCAAAGGGGCTCACTCACCTGGGCTGGGTTTAAACTCATGATTCTCCTGCCTCGGCTTTCTAGAGTTTAGGGATTGCAGGCCTGCGTTTCCACCAGGCTGGGACTTGATAAATTTTAAGGCTGGAGCTTAAACTCAGACTTGATGTCCACATACACTTTGCCCTCTGGATCAGCCTGGTTCCTGTGGCTGCTCCAAGGTGGGTTGTGCCAAGGGAGATGAACAGACCCAGTCCCCTCCATGCCAAAGCCCGGGCCTCTGAAAGGCAGAAGGACACAGCACCAGACAGAATGGCTCAAGGACAGTGTGGGGAGGGCCTGGCCACTTCGTTTTCATTAAGTCCCTGCATAGCTTCTAAATTCTGAATTTTGGGGGGCGGTGAAGAAATGTCAACTCCAACTGGGGCTGTTACTGGACAAGACAGGCCCCTTATTTGTGATGTGGAGACGGCTTCCAGGAGAGGGCTCAGGATGGGTCCATTGTGGGCCACTCCTGCCTGGACCGGGAGGGAGCGATGAGTCAGAGTCCACAGCTGTGGCCCAGAGGATGAGCAGGGATAAAGGAGCGGATTTGGTGTGGCACAAGGAGCTCAAGGCCGGAGGTCTGGCTCCTGACAGGTGCAGCCAGGAGCACTTCCGGTCCTGACCAGATGCTCCGCCCTCACCCCCAGCTTCTGGGGTAATGAAGGATAGATGGCTTCCAAATGACTATGCAGGTTCTACCCAGAGTGGGAACTGCACAGCCGAATGTGTGCTGGGTGTGACTTCTGTTCTTCCCACTGTTATTCATCACTGCTATGCTGCTCAGCTCCCAAGGAAGGGAGGGTGGAGGTGAGGATCATGCCTTGCTCTTTGGCTGGGGCAAAGGCTCTCAGCTGAAGTGGGGGTGCAGGAGACTACCGACAGGGGCCGCTGTGCCCTGCAGCCCTACACCCCTCTGTACTCCTGGGTCAGGGAAAATCAGATTGATCCATTGGGCAACATTTGGCTAATCTGGTCTGTTGGTATCACCCGCCGTCATAGACGAGAAGAGGCAAGAGGAGAGAAGATCTGTTTTTAATCAGCTCAGACCCGGATTAGGACAGCTAGGTCCTTCTATTTTTGTGGGGCATTAGCTACAGGGACAGGGGAAAACCATAGAAACGAGAGAATAGGAAAGGAGGACAGAATGGCAGATAGAGAAGGAGGACATGTCGCTGTGAGTGATGTCTTTGTTCAGATGGCTGCACAAGACTGTGAGCAAACTTCCTTCGAGTGAACAGTGCACTGAAAAGTGGCCAGTGGTGCATTTGACATCGTATGTGTTCTAGGGCATTAAGAAATTTTAAGTAAAAAAGGAACGAGATGTGATCTTCATACCAATTCCCAAAGGTGGATGTATTTCTTATGTGTTGCAAACATATGTTGATACAAAGGAAAATAGTGTAAGCCAAGCTTGCTGGTGTATGTCTGTAATCCTAGTGCTCTTGGAGACTGAGGGAGGAGGGTCATGTGACTGAACTGCATCTGAGCAACTTAATGAGATCCTGTCTCTAGATTTCAAAAAAGAAAGAAAGAATGAAAGAAAGAAAGCACTGGAGATGTAGCTCAGTAGAAAGGTCCTGGGCTCAATTCTTAGTACCAAAAAGAAAAATTATTTTTTAAAGTTAAAAAAGCTGCCTCCTTCAGTGTTTCTGTCTAAGCCTGAGAAGCAAAGAGGTTGGGTAGCAGCCAGTGATGCACAGCCTGGGAAATACGAACTGAAACAGTCTTCTGAGCTCCAAACCCAGGCTCATTATCCAGGACCATGACTATTTCTATTTCTCTTCTTTTTAGAAATGAATACAGGGAAGCGGTACTGGGTTTCAGAATTCAGCCAGACTTGGTTTCCCCAAATTCCAGCTGTCCAGCAATCAACTTGAACCTGGCTTCTAGGTCTCCTGGAGTCTGCAGCCTGTGGGTGGAGGGAGAAGGAGAAACAGCAGGAGATGACATTGGGCTCTGGGTCTAGCTGAGGACCAGGGAGCCTGTGGTGGTTGTTCCCAGCACTCCTGGCAAGCAGGAGGGACCCTTGGTGTGCGCTTCTGAGCTGACGGGCATAGGCAGCATCGCAGGTGCTCTGTAATTCTGACCCTCTCCCGGTCTCTCCAAGCTTCCTGGGATTAACAGAGCTTTTGTGTCCTGCAGGGCCCCAGCAGAAGGCAGATTCGGCTTTCAAGCTCTGGACAGTGGGGCTGAAGAGAGGAAGGGGGTTGGGTTGGGGTGTTGGACAGGGGGCACTGGCTTAGTTTCGACTGAGCTCAAGGGTAATCACTCTATATCCAGGCCCTCAACATCTCCCACAGTCAGCTGTAAGAAATCAACACATTTCCAGTTTACTTTTGCAGTTCTAGGGTTTGAACCCAGGCCATCCACTCAGCTACATCCTCAGCCATTTGTTAATTTTTTTTTTTTTTTAACTTTTGAGACAGGATCTGGTTAAGTTGCCCAGGCAGGGCTGAGACCTGTTTCCTGTAGTGTTGGGTTTATAGGTCTGTACCACCACACCTGCCTGGATCCTTATTTTATAGCCAACGGTGATATTAAACAGCTCTGGTAAGTCTTAGGTGCCAAGTTCTTGGAGATGAATGTGGGATTTTTACTAGGAAAATGACTTCTGGTCAGCAACACCAGTGGTCCTCAGAAGGTAGGCAGATCCCTGGGACAGGGCGAGTGTTTGAGTAGAATCTTAGGCAAGTGCCATGTGTGGTCACACGCATGCATGCATGTGAGAAGCCAGACAGCAGTAAAGTAGGAGGCATGGGGAACCTAGCTCAGGTTTAGTGCCACACTGAAGTGCAGACCTTGGGTGTTGCAGGCAGGGCGGGCATGACAGTGGCAGGAAAACTGGGAGAGAAATGGACATGGCTCCAGGATGCTGGCCTTGGAAAGCCTCAGGTGGGACCTTCATTCTCTCAAATTGTCTCTACCTGTGTCCCAAGAGAGGCAACCAGCACTGCAGGTAAGATGGGGCGAAGTCTCCAGTACTCAGCTTAAAGACCTCGGAGATGTTCCTCAAACTCTGAGTCTCAGCATTCTCATCTGCAGGATGGAGTGGTTGAGCCCTCAGACCTAACAGGAGCCCTTTGGTGAGGCCAGTATGTAGTCTTGTGAAGGGTCTTTGCAGACTGCTTCGTCTTCTTACCAGCCGGAAGTTGCAGACAGAGCTTCTGTGGATTTTCCAAACATTAGATCCAAGTTCAAACCCCATGAACTGTCATTGTTGGAAGTCCCTTTATGCTTTCATCGCCAAGGCGGAGACAACGAGGATGTAACGGGTGGTTTGCCTGGTTGATAAAGAGTTGGGTTCTCCAGTGTATCATAAGCTTCATGAAAAGCCTTGGTCAGTCTTATTTACTAGCATGTCTCTGGGTCAGTGAGACCAGAGCTGCTCCGGGATCCCATGAACAAATGATTGAATCTTTGCTGTGTTCGGGAGAAGGCAAGTTCCCTAGGAGACGGTCCCGCATCCCCCCTAGAGCTCATATCTTCTCTTCTTTGCAGGACTCGGGTGAAGCTGGAAAGTTTGGAAGATGCCTACATCCTCCGTGGAGATGATGATTCCCTCTCTGACAAGCACGGCTGCCCAGCCTACGTCAGCCCCGAGATCCTGAACACCAGCGGCAGCTACTCGGGTAAAGCCGCGGACGTGTGGAGCCTGGGCGTGATGCTGTACACCATGTTGGTGGGTCGCTACCCTTTCCATGACATTGAGCCCAGTTCCCTCTTCAGCAAGATCCGGCGAGGCCAGTTCAACATTCCAGAGACCCTGTCACCGAAGGCCAAGTGCCTCATCCGGAGCATCCTACGGCGGGAGCCCTCTGAGAGGCTGACCTCGCAGGAAATTCTGGACCATCCGTGGTTTGCTACAGATTTTAGCGTCTCGAATTCAGGGTATGGTGCTAAGGAAGTGTCAGACCAGCTGGTGCCGGATGTCAACATGGAAGAGAACTTGGACCCTTTCTTTAACTGAACTCGGTTCCAGGGAGAGACTTAGCAGGTACCAGGAGCAAGAGAGGGCCCCAGAAAGGACATCTTCCAGGGACACTCGCAGCCCGGCCAGGCAGCCCGCGAGATGCGCGCATGCATTTTTGAGTTTCATGGTTCAAAGCAGGCAGACCTCCAAGGAGCCGATTAAACATGTAGCGTTGTGGGGAGGGTGGGCAGGAGATAAGGATCAAGGTTGGGTTCGGCGGGACGGGGTCCCCTGGAGCTTCTTTCCCTTGATGTAACCTGGGAGACCCCTCTTGGCCAGTTGGACCACTTCCGCCTGCCCCACTTTTCATCCTGTTCCAAAAGAGTCACAGACCCTGATAGAATCAAAACTCTCTGCCTCAAACACACCTCTTGGCATCGCACTGTTAGCGTTTAACTTCTTGTTAGGATTCAGGGAAGGAACAATTGGCTGAGGGTTTTTTTGTGGTTGTTTTTTAAAAAGCAAGCCAACCACCTCTATGGGATTTGTTTAAAAAATAATTCGGTGCACACAGATGGACCTAGAACCTGGGTGCTAAAGTGAAAGGAACAAAATCCAGTTGGTGTCTCTTCACGGCTCTCTTCAAGTCGTCTTCTAAGCAAACTATTTAACATCCTGGTTAGGAAATGATACATCGATGTACTGCTTTCCGAAAGGGGAACATCTATCCTTCAATAGGCTCCTATCATGGTCCGAAGGGGAAAAAGAGGGGAAGAAGACAGGAAAAGAGAAATTCAATGCCTTTGCCTTGTTTCCTTCTGAGCAGTGAGGGTTTGCCTTGTGGGCTTTCTTTGCTGAGATCTAGCCCAAGAGGCCAGAGAGCTCCTGGAGTCTGATATTTTTGCAGACACTCTGATCTCAACTAAACCTTTTGTCTTTGTTTTAGGGAAGCTGGTGAAACAAAGCAGGTTGTCCCACATGTATAAAATACAGGGCAGCTATTTCATTTTCTTTACCAAGAATGATCCTTTTGGCTTGGAAGGCCCTCTGGTCTGGACAGAAAAAGTGGGAAGTATAATAAGCTGAAAGCTAGTAATGATATAAATAAAAAACAGCTCTCTATCCCAATACGCACCTTTGTATTTTCGAGAACTCTTCTATTTATTAAGGAAAATGTCACATTGTGATGTAATAAGCCAGTACTTCAATTACGGGTCGACTTGGGATGACATGTTACATGCTGTAGTTAACATTTATAATTTTTTTGTGTTTGAGTATTTCTGTCCCTGAAATAACTTTTGATTTGGCTTTTCTAGGTAGCTTTATTTGATTTCGAGTGGCAAAGATGTTTTTTTTTTTATTCTGCTTTTTTTCTATTGCTGTATGATACAGAACCCTTTCAGCATAAATACTTGTGTTTCTAGTACCTCAGTTGTTTGGATTTTACTGCCTGTATATGTTTTGTGAAATGGTCCTGTTTTTTGGGTAGGTAACACGTGGACGCTAGTATGTAAATGTTACTTGAATCTGTGCTTTACCCTAGTGCGTGGCATGTGTGTGTGCGGGCTCCGATGCCCTGTGCCTCTGCAGCCAGAGCCCCTGTCCCCGGAAGGGCAGTGTCCTTGTCCACAGTCAGGAGATGAGATGGCCACGGAGATGCCCTTGATTCTATTTTGATAACGGAAGACATAGAGGAGAGAGGTTTTTTACATTCTGAAGATGGTGCTGCATCGAGAAGGACCTTAATTCTTCCCTCTCCCCTATTTTTTAAGTACCTGATAGGAGGAAAGATTGATGACATGCATGGTGGGGATCTATGGCCTCTGGTGCTTTGTCTTGTATTTGGTTTAATGTTTTTGTCCTAATCTCTTCAATCAATAAAATTGTGCGTATTTAACTAAACTCTTCAGGTGTGGGAAATGATGGTTTTCCTTCAGCTTGCTGGGGGAGCTTTAAAACACCCATCAGGAGCTCATGGATCCCTCTAGGAATTCCCCCTTTCTGAGAGAACCATTGTGTCTACTTTGAAAACTACCTGTGATGGATTAATCTATTGATGAGCTCCTAGCTGGATGGGCTGTAAGGAGTAGAGTCCAGTAGGAGGAAATACATTGCTAGAGACCTGACTTTGAGGGATATATCTTGTCCTTGGCTGCTATTTTCTAGATCTTACTTTCTCTTTCTGATTCCCGGCTGTCATGAGATGAGCAGTACTTCTCTGCCGTGCCATGATGTTTCTGCTTTGGAACCAGCTGACCATGGACTGGGTCCCCTGAAACTGCAGACCAAAGTACACCTCTTCAGTAAACTGAGGGTGTGATATACATACATACAGATATATGTGTGTGTGTGTGTATGTGTGATATATATATATATATATATATATATATATATATATATATATATATATATATATATATATATATATATATATATATATATATATATATATGCAGGTCTTGCTTTGTAGCTCAGGCTGGCCCTGAGCTCACTATGTAGCCCAAGCAAACTTCATACTCAGCAATCCTCCTGCCTCTGCCTCTGAGTGCTGGGATTACAGGCATGAGTCATCATGGCTGGTATTGTATGTGGTTACTGGGGATCAAACCAGAGACCTTATGCTTGCTAGGCAGGCACTGGAACCACTGAGCTAAATCTCCAGCCTATTAATATACTTTTGTCATAGTTGAGCATCTGTTGGCCAGTCTGGGTATCGTAGTCCACTGGGCTCCTATGTGCAACAACCTTAGGAAGGATGATTGCATTCCCATGACAGATTAAGACATCAGTACAGGAAGATGTGTACTTCGTCCAAGGATAAGGAGGTTACAGGTGGTAGAGCCAGGCCTGTACCTCAAGCTTTTAACCCGTGCTTGTTTGTTTTTCTAAAGTTAAAATTCAGAGATTCTCAAAATAATTCTGGAGTAACCCAGCCAAATGATCTTGGATTCATCAGGAAAACCAGTTCTTGCTATAAAGATGACGAAAAATATCCAAGGGGACCCAACTTGACCATCCTGTTGCTCGGTTGCTCTTCTCAGGATCTAGGGCAGATTTTGAGGGTTCTGTGGGGGTCTCGAACATGCTCAGCTTCCATCCTGTGACATCCTGCAGCCCTTCTGTCATCTTGGTGCAAGGGCCTGGGGAGCCAATGAGGTGCACGGAGGATGGAGTGATGGGTGAGCAGGATACGATTGTCCCCCCAGATGGTCACTCCCCTTGCCTAGGTCTGAAAGCTGACGTCCTGGAAGGTATAGCCCTCAAAGAAGAGGGTTTATTGATGAGGGGAGAGAAAGAGCACTGTATGCAGAGGGAGCCTTGATTGAGAAGTATTGAGAAATTTGCCCAAATTGCCACCATTAACACCAACTCACACGGAGCACACCCGCACCTCTCAAAGACAAGTTTGCACCGTGTGGGGCACATCTAAAGCAGAGGCTTTCCAGTCCATTGAAGCAGAAAATGCAGGGTACTTCTCATTGAGAGATGTCACTTCCACATGCCCAGTATCGGTCCCAGTAGCCGATACGTGACTCTATGCCTGGCACACTGCAACTAACCACTAATTCAGTAACTGTCCATTGGTGTATAATTCATGGCGTGGGGACACCATGCTGCTAAATTCTCCCCCAACCCTCATTTTCTAAGATGCGCCTGCTAGAAAGCAGCCCTTGCAAGTATCAAAGTAGCAGTAGCATTTGTCAGACCACAGAGAGGCCAAGCCAACTTGGCTACTCTTTGTTTGCCTGTTTAAACAGAAACAAACTTGTTGCCTAACAAGGGCCTGTGTGATTGTGTTCTCTCTGATCTGCACATACATGGTTGCTGGTGGGGGTGGGGTGTTCTTGACATGCGCAGTTTGAGTCTCTGTTTATTGGGCTTCTGCCTAGTTGGGGACCAGAGCCAGCAAGTCCTGACCTTAATTCTCCAATATCTGAAGATTTAGCTAGTTGAGATCTACATTCTCTCATCCATTTGGGGATGGAGACTTCATTTCCTTTTCTACCAATGCGGACCTAGGACAGGACGAAGGGATCTGAACTCTGAGGACTGAGGGCAAAGGTGGGAGAAAGCAGATCCCAGTTTTCCATTCCTCCCTTCATCTTGCTGCAGCCACTAGACAAATTACTTCATCTTCCTCCATAGTTCACATGGTGGAGCCCCATAGCCAATGGGATAGTAATTAAGAAGTGGGGTTTATGGCAAAGTGATTGAGTCATAGAAGTTCCATCCTCAAAAAAGAGATTAGAAAACAAGTCAAAGGGATCTGTGTCCTTTTTGCTGTGTGAGGACCACGGAGGTGCCATCTTGAAAGCAGTCAATGAGCCGCCATTCCCATAGCCAATGTGGGGGACACGGACTTGGAAGCACTGGTGTTACACAGTGGGCAGACGATGGAGCAGGACCCAGGCCACTCAGATGTGCAGGGGCTTGTGAGCAGGGAGCTCTTCCTCCACAAACTCCAAACCGGCTCCTTCTCCCATAATCCAAACTCCTCTCCCCGCGGGCTTCTCTGCAGACCCAGTCCATCTTTGCGGACAACCTTTACCACCCTCTCTAGTGGTTGCAGATTATTATCGGCAATAAGTCATGAGTCAGCAGTCAAACAGAAATGCCTTACCATGATTTTCCTCATCACCTGTGACTTTTAGATGCTCCCATTCATGCGCGTGAGATCATTCATTTGCCAACAGCAAAGGCCAGACTGGAAATTCAGCCTTGCAGTCTGAGCCCCATGCTGCGCTCGTGAGTGAAAGGCCCTTGTCAGATCAAGGTGAGTTCTGCACGGATAATTCCTGATGTACCTGTGTGTCACTTGCGCACACAGATCCTGATGGAAAGGGTGCATTTAAGGGATGGAGGGGAGAGAGAAATAGGAGCCAATGTTTACTGCACCAGCACATCGGCCTTTCCAGGCAGGGAGCAAGTTTCACAGAGGAGTAAAGTGAGCCTCAAAGAGGAGGTTGAATGAAGCAGCCTGCCTGGCCAATGAGAGGCAAGTTCTCCGTTTGGTTCCAGATAGCCACACCCCAAAGCTACTTCCTTGCAGGCCACACTCCACATGGATCATGGGACCCACTGCCAAGGTCTCCTCCCCTTGCTCACACCCATCCTGAGAATGTTTTCCACAGCTCCAGACTGGAGTTGAGAATATTCATCGAGGCCTTTTCACCCTTCCTTGGGCCTGACTGCAGTTCAGTCAGGTCCAGACAGAAGCCTGTGAGCACTTCAATATGCTCCTCTCCCCAGAGAGCAGCTTTTCCCCACTCAGACTGTTTTAGTTTTCTCCCTCCCTTTAAAAAAAATCACTATCTTTTATTAGTAGATGTGGGAGAACATAATAATTACATCCTCCTTGAGAAACTATAGATATATACATAGTGTATCCTAATCACTTTTATTTCCCCTTCGTCTCTCCATAGAAACATTCCCTTCATCTTTTTGGGCTGTTGGAAGAACCAGCTGAAAGTGGGCAGTTCAGACACTACTTTCTCCTGGCTCTGGAGTCTGGGAAGTCCAGGGTGAGAGAGGGAGCCATTCAGGATCTGAGTTTCGTGCCACTGCTGTGTTCTTGCTGTGTCCTCTCACCGGGGAGAAAAGAGCTGCTGGAATTCCACCCATTCGGAAGCTCCCAGAGACCCGGTTTCCACCCAGGCATTAAGGCTCCAACCAGTGAGTTCTAAGGAGACATAAGTGAATATCTAAACAAAACGGCATAGGGTTGAAAGACCTGAGTTCAAGTCCCTGTTCCACTGTGCACTTGCGGTGTAACCCCAGCCAAGTCACCTCACTCAGGGACTCTTTTCTTACCTGTGAAGCAGAAAGATCAAGAGCCAAGTCCTTGTTTGCTGTCCACTGTGTCGCCGATGACAGATCCTCTCACAGGACAGTTGGTCTCAGCCCCAGCACAGGTTTCAGGGCCTAGGATTTGCATTCTAAGCTAGATTCTAGGACACACAAGGTTTCCATCCCAGGGTTCAGGGCTCAGCGAGCAGATCCTGCACGGTTCCCTAGAGCTCCTGGTCTAGGAAACCAAGCTGTGAAACAAGTCTGAGAAGGATCTCTTAAAGAGAGTCTGGCTCCTGAGGCGAAGCCTTCCTGAGCGTCTTGTCTCCGACCTTAACTTCACACACACTCACACACTGCAGCATGCGTGCAAAAGCATCCAAGCAACCACCCTGCCCTTCCTCATTCACCCTGGGGCTGGACTCTCCTGTCTGTTGCAAGCAGAGGGAAAGTAGAGAACATTCACTTCATTTTTCTTTAATTTACACTTTAGTGACATTATTTCCTAACTCTATAGCTTGAATTGTGTCCACGGAGAAGATAAGCTCAAGGTTTTCCTAACCATGGTACCTACAAATGCGACCTTATTTGGAGAGAGGATCTTTGTAGGTGCTAACAATTTACGGTGAGGCATGCCAGGCCTAGTGACACATACCTGTAATGGCAGCACTCTGGGAAGCTGAGGCAGGAGCATTTCAAGTTTATCTCCAGCCTGGAAAATGTAATGAGACCTTGTCTCAAAATAAAAAGTAGTAACAGCTAGGGAGGTAGCTCAGTGTCAAAGACACACACACACACACACACACACACGAAGCTACACTTCATCAGCACAAACTCTCACTGTGACTGGTGTCCTCAGACAAAGAAGACTCAAAGACATAAATGCACGCAGGCAAAACAGTAGCAGTCCATCAGCCATGCATGAAGTGCCGAGGGCTCCCCAAAGCTGGAAGATACAAAGCAGGGCCCCTCTTTAGAGGGTTTGGAATGATGGGTGCCCCGCCAAGGCCTACACATTTCTGGGCTTCCAGACTGTGTGTCGATCAACTGCTGCTGTTTCAGGCCTTCTAGTTTGTGGTGCCCTTGGAAGTAACATGCCTGGGATGTGCTATGTCTGACACTGCCGGGCCCTAGGGTTTACCAGGAAGAATGAAGCAAGGTCTCATACAACTTGTATTTTATACTCATTCTGGGGTTCGTAAGCACACCCAGGGCTGACCTTGTGTGTGCGTGTGTGTGTGTGTATGTATGGGCAGGGTGATCAAAGCAGGTAAAGCACTTTAGCAGCAGGTGGCTGCCACAGCCTGATTATCAGCCCAAAGCACACAGACGGCGAGGAAAGTAAACCTCTGTGTCCAGGTGGTATTTACAGGAAGTGATACTGATAGTGAAACAAAAGAGCCTGTGTGGCTGTGCACCGGCCAGGCACACCCCGTCCCGGGGACGTGTGGGGAGCCAGAGGGGGACGAGCACACGGTATCCCATTGAGAAGCATGCACATTATTTTCTTCTTGATTTGGGGTCTTGTCTCTGGCATGAAATCCTGCTGTACTCTTCCTCCCCAAGTCCGTGCATGGGTGCACCTTTAATGGCCATGTGCCCAGTCTCACTGGGGGTTCACTCTCATGCCATGCGCTGGTACAGTAGATGTCCTGTTGAGTGGTAACTGCAAGTGTGGTGCACACACGTGGACCGCCGTTCCTGCACACTGCTGTGTTCATCCGAACTATGACTGGGTTCTCAGCCTACCTCGTTGTTGTAAAACCTCTGAAACCCTCCACAATTCTGCCAGAGTTTTCTCATTTCTTAAAATCTCTTCTTAAGATTTTTTTCAAAACAGATTTATCGAGGTACCTTTGGGATAGATGAACTGCGCGTTCTTAGGATGTACAGTGGGAGAAGCGTGTCACATGGGTGGGCTCACAACGCTGTTTAATCTGTTTGTTTGATCTTATCTTCTTCAGGTTTAACAAACTCACTTGTGCTAGGGGCCTCTAGGAGTCCATATGGTTCTCTATATTAGCGAATTCTGTAAATGGACAGATGTCTTTCTTTCCCATCTAGAGGCCTCAGATTTCTTTTTCTCATCAATTGCCATGCCTCAAATCTCCACAACACGGTTGAATCAATAAAGAGAGTGCAAATACCATTTGTATACTCGTTGAATCTCAGAGAACTTGTTCTAGGTGAATTATTAATACCTGAAGTATGAAAATCATAGACGGTGGTTGCTACTTTCTTTCTCCTTTTTGTAAGTATTATCAGTTTTTTGCTTCATGCAACTAGTAAGCACATCAAATAAATGTTTAGAAACAAGTTAATTCAGTGCATGAACCCCTTAATAATTATGAAATGACCTTCCTGTTTCTCAGTAAGAGTCTGCTTTGAGATGCATTTCTTTGCAAAAGCCACTCTAGCTTTTCTTCTGGTTGATGCTGTCATTATTTTTCCATCCATTTGATTTTTAACCTATTTATATATTCATGTTTACCCTGGTTTCCTTATAGGCAGCCTATGTTTTACTATTACTTCTTGGGTCCAACCTGACCATGTCTGACTTTTAATAATATGCAGTGTGACTGGGTTTTAATCAACCAACTTGTTTTTTGTCCTGTCTCTTCTTTTGTGTCTTCCTTTCACTCTTTTATCATATTCTCTTGGATTAATTAAACATTTCCTATAGTTCTATTTTATCTCTTTAATTGGGTTTTTATACTTGTTTTCTCAGTGTTTCTTTAGGATTTTGGTGTTCACTCTTAATTTACAACAGTATAGCATCAACTGATATTATATGACATTACCCATTTAAGAATCTGATAACAGTAACTTCTAATTTCTTTCTCTCATCTTTTGGGCTCTTTTTGCCATATAGTTTTGCTTATATGTATTATAAGGTGCCTTATATGCTGTTATAATTTTTACTTAAAAGCCTTAGTCATTTTTAATGGATTCCAGGTAACATAAATGAAAATTTTTACATTTGCCTATGCTATTACCAGTTTTATTCCTTTTTGAACACACAGAGTCCTAGCAGATAGTGTGCTTCTTTATTTCAAGTAGGACATGAAACATCCCAGGATTTGTATTTTATTTTGAAAATAAGATCCCTGAGTTTGTATTTTATTTTGAAAATAAGATTCCTGAACTGCATCTCTTAAAGGTTTGGTAAAGTAGCAGAGCCTCGAATCTTCCAAAGGCTTATGTCCCACCCTCTGGATTGCAAGCATTTTAATAAGACTAACTAATCTTTCATCATCCTTCTTGATCAGCTTAGTGTTGGCAATCTAATGGAATAATGTGAGTTTCATGGAATATTTCTTTATTAGTGAGGGTTCTTCAGAGAAACAAGATCAATGGCAGGAGAGTCACAGTCACTGTCTATGGTATCAGAAATGGAAGAATCCAGTGGCTCACGCCTGTCATCCCAGCACTTGGGAGGCAGAGGCAGGAGGATTGCTGAGTTCGAGGCTTGCCTGGACTACATAGTGAGCTCAGAGCCAGCCTGAACTACAAAGTGAGACCCTGTCTCAAAAAAAAAAAAAAAAAGGAAGAATCCAAAAATTTGGATGGAGAAGAGTTGGAGGACCCAGTAACTATAGCAATCAAAGTCTCCCTGAGGTCACTAGTGTGAGTCTCCACTGAAAGGCCAAAAAGTCTGCATTGGAAGACTGAAGAAACTGGAGACCAATGTCTAAACATGATGGGAAGACTGGAACTCTTCCTAAACACAGGATTGCTTCTTTCTTTTTCCTTTTTATTCTGCTCAGGCCGTAAGCCTATTGGCTGCTGCTACCCACAGCCTGGTAGGTTCTCCTGCTTTAGTTTTCCGGCTGACTTGTCCACCATCCACGGACACACCCAGAACTTCACTCATCTTGCTTGTCAAGTTGATATGTAATGATTAATGATCATGATTCCCAGGATCTCTTCTGAATATCTCGTGATGAGAAGCAGTAAACACAACTCTGAAAAAACTGGTGAATATATACTGCTGTCCATATAATGTTGAGGCACATCATTCTAACCTTCTGTTGACTGGGACATTTGCAAAACCAATTGACTCAGGGGATAGAACTATTTTAATCTGTTCTAGCCACAGTATCTCACTAGGCAAATGTGACTGAGGTGAATGTTCCTCTGAGCTTGTTGTAGTCTACTGGCCTTCTCCAGGTCCCCACCTGGAAGTGATTTGCTAATAGAAACACGAGAAGCACCCCCACTCCTTTTTCCATTAGATTATTTTGCATGGCACTAATTATCACCCTCCACCCTGCACTAGGGATGCAATGTTTTTAGTTTTTTTTTTTTTAATTTGCTTCCTTGATGGGAGTGGAGTGAGTGGGTGCCCAATTTCAGAGTTCTTTCTTTCACCCTCTCCACTAGGTCAAGCTTACTATGCTGACACTCCAAAGGCTAAGGGCACAATACAAAGGCTAAGGGCACAATGGAAGTTATTCCAACTGCCAAGCACATCAAATTGAGATATACACTGTGGGAATGAGAAATGACCATTCAATATACCAGTAGAGCCTACAGATGCGAAATGCACTGGATTCATTCTTAACTGTGATCTAAATGTTGATCCTACTGGCTTAAAATCAAAGTGTTGGCAAACTCCCTTCATTTGGAAACCCCAGAGAGGAGTCCATGCCCTTGTCTTTTCCAGTTTTAGAGGCCAAATGCATTAGCTAGGTCTTGTCTCCAGCAACATAGCATCCCTCTACTTCTATCACCACCTTTTTCCTTCTCATCCTTTCTCTTCTTCCCCTACTTTAAGGAGTGGCCCTCTTGGGTAACCCAGAACAATCTCTACATTTTAAACTCTGCTGATTTGTTACATCATTCAACCTGCACCCTGATTTCCTATTTGTTATGTGGCCTAATCTACTCATGGTTTCTGGAGATTGGGACGTGGGCATCTTCGAGGAGTTGCTTTCCTCGCCACTGAAAGTCATGAATCCTATGTCTAAGGAGAGTATTACCAGTCCTAGCAATTCTCCCTTGTCTAATTTTCTGTCCTACTCTCATTGATCAAGAACTTTTACTATCTAACATCATAAATACATACTGATTCCTACTGAAATATGGTAATTGCTGTAGCTATTATTTCAATGTAGTTTTTTTTTTCTTGCCTGTGTGGGGCAATTATGACATTTAGGGTTTCCAAGTATTTGGTATGATTTACATATATTTTGTCCCCTTTGAAACTCATGTTGAAATTTGGACCCCAATGTAACAGCATGGGAAGGGTCTTTCAAGAGGCACTCAGGTTGTTAAGAGAAGTTCAGGTCTTTCTGGGAGGACAAGTTGGCCCTCATGGAACAGGAAGTGTAGCTTTCTTAGTTTCTCCACTGCTTGCACTTACTATGGAGGAACAAGGGAAATTCTCAATCTGGAATTTCCTGTGCCCCAAACTCATGAGGCTAAAGGTACCTCTTTCCTTCATAAATTATCCAGTCTCTGATAAACTGTTATAGCAACAGAAGATGTATTAAGACATCAGTGTTAGTTCTGCCCTGTGTCCAAGGACTCAATGGATAGATACCCTTGTTTCTTTGGTATAGAACTACCCAAATATAATGGTGGTGGTAATCTCAGTTAAATAACTAGGGAGTCAAAAATCATGTCATTGTTCCATATAGGTTATGCAGCTTGGTTATGAGCTACTTAACACAAGTTATTAACCCTGACATTCAGAACAGAACCCTGTTGTCTTGGAAGGAGAGAGCTTTTACAAATGCCTTCCCATAAGGAGGAAAGCCAGCTCTTAATAGAGATCAGAAGGGCCACTTCTCAAACCATAAAGCTTGAGGGTTCTGGAGAGTTAAAATCTTTGAGGGAATCCACCAAGATGTTTCAGGAACTGACAAATTAAATATCTGCTGTTCATAAGCCTCCTGATAGAAGTTATTTTTATTACAGCATACTAAATGGACAAGGACACCCATAAAACCAGATAATAACTTTTTTTTAAGCCACCAAAGAGACTCTCTGGCCATCGCACTAAGTTAATTAACCACCCTCAACTGTTCAGTATCCCTTGGTACTTACTGTAATCTCATTGTCCTTTCAGACATTGCTCTCCCACACTGTTCAAATGCTTGACTGGGAGTGTAGGCCAGGGCATAGCTCTTTACCAGAACTTCCTCTTCAAGTTTCTATTGGAGGTTTAAGCAGTGGAGCTATTGTTCTGTACCAGCAGCCACCTATGACATGAATACCCTCCAACATGGCATCCTCATTGCCCGTCATTTGAGTGATGAGTGATCTAATCTCCCAAGCCCGATATGACATTTGCTTTTCTACTTCTGGTATCACTCTGTCAACTGGGTCTTCTCCAAGCACATGCTACATTGCAGGCTGGATGGAAAGAGTGGTCAGATCTCTATTCTGAGCTGACACAGTCTCCACCAGCTGCACAGGGAGCTCCACGACAGCCAGCACCCATGAGCTGCAACTGTAAGTGTTCTGCCATCTCTCTTAGTCATTGGCAGGGTCATTCTGAGAAGAGCTAGGTTAACCAGAATAGTTAACTGCTAAGATGCCATCTAGTCAGGCTCAAAATATCCCTTCTTGAAGGAGGATCTGAGCCACACCTCCCGTGTCCAACACCCTGATCCAACCATTACTGTGAAGATTCTAACTAACCTTTCTTAAAGAAATATAGATGTCAATGTGAAGATTTGTTTTCCCAATTTAAATATGTCTTGGTCTCTTCTGGGTCTGATGAGTCTGAGGGATGGTCCGTGCTCTGAGGGAGAGTCTGAATTAGCCGGAGAGACTCAAGTTCAAGGGGCTACATTTTCAGATCTAATGGCATTCCAAAGTCTGGTTATGTCTCATTAAAACAATGAATAAAGGCCTCCAAGGGAAGTACACATCCTTCCAGGAACAACCCAGCCCAAGGGAAGAAACAACAATGAGTTACATCCTTGGGTAGCTCTTCCTTCTCTGGGAAGGAAGCACAAGATTCATTGGCCTGGCAGGAGCCTGAGGTTGCAGATGATCCATCAACACAGGCTGCATAGGCCAGGGTCTAGAGGAGCTGAGAATGATGCTCTGGGGATTTTGGGGCTTCAGGAAGGGGAGCAGGGGAAGAGGAGCTCCATTCAGCTCATGACTTCTGCTGCTATGTATCTCTTCTGCCTGAAAGACTCCTGTTCCCACAATGCCCTGGGAAGCAGAGAGGGAGTTTACCCCCTGGGCCTGGCATTCTCATGGTACCTATTATTTAATATCACTTACCAGGGAGAGGTGGGGCTCTCTGGGTCCCAGGATAGGTCTTGGAATATCTAATACACTGCTCATCCAGCTGAACAAGATGAGAAGCACAGAAGGCCATCTGAAATAAGCACCCTAAAATATACACATTAAAAAACCTGCAATATCAGTACACAGATCCAAATCTTATGGGATAATAAAATAAAACAAAACACAAATCCTACAGATCACACTTAGCCAGCTCCTTCTTTCTAAAGTCAGCCCTTTGAACCCAAACTAAACTAATAATAATCTCTTCCCAGAGCTGATATTGAAAAAGGAAAGTTACCTATTAAAAAATTGCCTTGGAATTAAGCAGAATCACTGAGTTTTTTGTTGTGATCATGACCTTTAAAAATGTTACTTATTCATTTATTTATATATTCTGCTCTATTTTCCAGTGCACTTTTAAGTTATCTTAAGATTATAATGAAATGGAATAAAAGATAAGCCTGTTAGACCAAGGTCACCTCCATTATAAACTCACAGGATTTTTTTTCAGGAAAATTTATGTCCCTTTATATAGGGACATTTTATGTGATACAAAAATATTTTTCCTGTAAAAGGAGCATATTATTTTTGAATAAATAATCTTCACTTTAATCCTCCTGAATTCTTTGAGTCAGAGATCCATTACATGGAAGGAATTATGCATAGTTACTCAACACATGCATATCAAATTATTAAACACAAAGAATAGATTGTTTCAATTTTAAAAAGTCTACCATTTACACTGAGTCTTCTAAGTGCTTTACTGTACAGATATTGTCTAAGTATTTGCCACCTGGCTAAGAAAATAACAAGTTCCTATTTGGGCTTCTATTTGTGTGCATGAGAACGCTGAAGGTCAAGGATGGGAAAGACCTTGGGGACCCCTGTCCTTCAGGGCAGTGCAGAGGCCGCTCTGGGAGAAGTTGTGCTTATGCTTCTCTCCAACTTCCCAGCCGTCCATGTGGGTTCTGACAATCTGCACCCATCAGATGCCAGTGAATGAATGAAGACCAGCCAGAGACATGGCTGGTCCAACCAGAGAAGCAGTGCAAGAGTCTGATAAGAATCTCATGGGTCAGGAAGGATGGAGGGAGACCAAAGGAAAAGCAAAGGAAAGCAAGGAATAGTTAGTGGGTTTGAGAAATACCTTTTTAAAAATGATCCATGACTCGCTTCATTGCAAAGGAGACTGAGTTTTAATATACGAAGCCTAGTGGCAGGAGTGGTAGGAAAAGCTGTGAGTCCTCAGTGCATCTGTGACCCCACCTGATGTCTTAGCTCTTTATTCCAGTGGAGGGACTGGAACCGGAAGGGAACCCTGAGACGTGCATTCTTGAAGTTTTTTTTTTTTTTTTGAGCCAGGGTTTCGCTTTGTAGTTCAGGCTGGCCCTGAGCTCACTATGTAGTCCAGGCAAACCTCGAATTCAGCAATTCTCCTGTCTCTGCCTCCTGAGTGCTGGGATTACAGGCGTGAGCCACCACACCGGCTTTTCTTGAAGTTTTACTTGTATCAGGTCAGCAAATGTTTGTGAAAGAATGAATGCTAAATTTACTAGACTACCACATCTTCATTAACCTGAAACAGCTTGCTACCTTTGTCCCTTAATGTTTTTCAGTTATTTAGATGTCCTCTCTGTGTGAGTTGGGGTGTTCTATACCATCTTTACAATGTTCCCCAGAGTGACTATGGACGCTCTAGAGAGGTGTTTTGACTTGATGGCTACCGTACACGGGAGACTGCTTCTGGTAGCCCAGCGGCCTTTGGATGAATTTGACAATCTCTACTCTGTCCATCTAGCAAGATTTTTCTGTTATCTTCCCCATGAGTCTATTTTGAGGTTTTTGTCACTAGAAGGGTATCTCATGAACTTTACTTTCTGGGATTTGTATCTTCTTAGACTGCATATCTCCTTTCCAAATATAAACTTGCTTTGTTATTTAACATGCTTGCTTTTTAGGGCCAGACACATATCATCTGCCCAAAATAAGATTCTGGCATTACCCTGTGGGAAATTCCTGTAGGAGTCTTAACCTCTCAGATGACCATAGCAGACCATGGTACTCAGTAACTATATCACTGAGTCCCATAGAGATTTCTGCACTCCTTGGAGATTAAAGGAACACACACACACACACACACACACACACACACAAACGCACGAAACAAACAAACAAAAAACCAAACACACTGTCACCCTTGCAATATATTACCTTGGCCAACTCAGACCCTCTGAGCCCAACTATCACTTCAAAATTTGAAAACTGGTAGGTTTCTTGCTAGTTCCTGAGAGTGACTTGCTGAGAGAACTCTCCTGTGGGAGCGGTGGATGTGAAATGAAGACATCAGACACAGGGAAGAGAGCCAAGCTGGCCTGGCTTTGTCATTCAGTTTGAGTTGCTAGTTTTGGATTGACCTGAGGGTGACTCAAAGGCTTCCACGTTCCCACTGGTTTGCAAATACCTTTCCCAGGGAGAAGGGCCTAGGGTTGTACCTTAGCAAGACGCAGATCCACAGTTTTCATCTGCAAAGTCTATTGACTGAGTCTTCCTGTGCCTCACGTGGTAGAGGCCGCTTATCTCCCCTGGCATGGAAGCACAAATCACTCACTTCTACGAATGGCTACACTAGAGGTCAGCCACGTGTCAGTCATGTTTGTCTTGGTCGTTAGGCCACCCGCAAAGATCTTACTCATATTTCCATAGAGATCTTATCTCATACTTCTGTCACTTGATTTCTTTCCTTGATTAGTTATATATAACTTTTAACTTTAGAAATACAAGCTCGAAAGTTTAAAAGGGGAAAGATAAGTAGCTTAAAATCTCGAGGCGCTCATCTTTAAGATGCAACATAAATGTGGTTTGGTTCTAGTTCCGTGTTTACTTCTGTTATCCCTGCTTTCTTTTCTCTCCCTTTCTTTCTTCCCTCCACTGTGTGTTTATTTAATAGGACATTCAAATAGCACGCATGGGAAACTTTTCTGCTTCACACGTTGTGCAGGAAGCACAGATGTGCGGGCCGCACACTTCCTGTGCACGAAGAAGCCAGAGCCACACGAGGAAAGCAGAAGAGAAACCGGTTGGCTGTGATGTCACTGGGCTCAGGAAGTTGGGGGGGGGGACCTAGGTGAGGGGGGTAAAGTGAGATGCTCAAAAGTGATTGGCCAAGTCCACCTTTTGTAAAATAAAAGAGTTACTTTTATTTAGTGATATGCACACCATGCACGTATGAGACTATGTTACCGAAAGACCTAGTGCAATTCATTTTCAAGGAGATGTCTCTTCTAATGCTAGAACTTGTTTTCCAGGAAGGTCTTATTTTTGGGGAAACAGGGTATAGTCCAAGCAACTATTGCCCAAGGCTTCATACTACTGGTTATGAAATGCCCCATGTTTGAATAAATAAAATGCATTCATTGGTCACTAAACTCTGAGAAATGTTCTTGGGAACAATTTCACATAACTATTCTTTTTAGTCCCTTAAAGATCTTGACAGTTAATTTCTCAGCATTGAGTCAAGGACCACAGCATGTATAGAAGAACCCAAAGAAGAGAAATAGAACTGGGACTGGCCCTCTCCAAGAGGGCCATCACCAGGTTGATGCCTCTACATGGGTGCCTGGATTAACTTCCTAAGATTATAATGTCTGCACAGGGTATGATCCGTGGATCTTGCTGGGGATTAGATAAATGCTGGGTCTCAACCTTGACCTTTGGATTGGTTGTGCTGTTTAGAGGTGGGGTCTTTGGAGGCGAAGTGGGGACAAGTGCCTTTGTGGACAAGATTCTGGAGAGCAGCTGTTTTCAAGATAGTCCTCACTAGACATGGAATCTGCAGTGCCTTGATCCCTTGATTTTGGACTTGTGGCCCTCAGAGCCATGAGACATGAATTCATGTTGTTTCTGAGCCACTGGGCTACTTACTTTGTTTTAACAGTCTGGGTGGCTTGAGACAGAGGCTTTTAATAAAATAGCCATGGAATGCGATGTTCCTGGGCCTAATTGCGCTTCTAGCTCTTTGAAGCTCTGTGATATTAGCAGAGACCCTGAGATTTTCTGTATTTCTTCATCTTTCATTCGGCTTTACCTGCTTTGTGGGCCAGTGGCCATGTGCACATGGGATAGTACATGGAAACACACAGCAGAAATGCATTAGTATCCCTATCATCAGCTGTCCAGTTTTGTTATATCTTAATTTTCTTTCTCTGCCCCTACAAACCACTCAGGCAGACATTTGGTTGGAGGACGAGGAGGAAGAGTGGTGACCTGGCATGGGTGAGCCCACAGCTTCCCCAGTAGGCCTTAGCAAGAGACTTTTCATGCTCCCTGCTCCCACACACCTTCCCACAGCAAAATGCAAAGGCTGTGCTGGGCAGGGAGGGCCAAGCCTGTGGGTGGAGGTCACCTCAGGTGTCCCCAGGCACATAGCAGTCACTCAGGAGAGAGCCTGTGGAAACTGGGGCGGGCTTCCAAGAGGTGTTGCAATGTTACTGCAGTGGACTCATCTGCTTAGTATTACTCTTCCCCTTATTTAACCCTCAGAGATTTTGGACTTGCCTGGTGTGAAATTTTTTTTCTGTTTAGAAAGAGTTCTGTTCATTGCTTTAGCAGACTGCACATGGGGAGAAGTTGTTTATCCTGCTAAGTGAGTCATCAATATCCTGTACTATGCTCAGCCACGGAATGGCAGACTTGGAAGCAATCTCAAGGCTCCTCCAGCTCAGCCTCTTCATTTTACCAATTGGGCAATTGAGGCCCCAAGAAGCCAGAGCTTTGTCTACCAGCCCCTGGTGTTAAAGCTGCCCTAGAAGACCAGTCTCCTGATTTCAAGTCTTGAGTGCCTCTACCAAACGCAACAGCTCACTGGGAAGGCAAAAGGGAACTGTGCTGGATACCATACACATTTTCTTCCAACTTAGCTTTTCAGTAGCTTTGGAAACATTTCATTTTTGAGTAGAAAGGCATAGTACTTAGAATAGAAAATAGCCTATCATTCATTCTACATAAAAAGTACTTAGGTGCTTACACACAGCCACTGTGGTAGGTACTGGAACATGGAAGAGATCAAGGAAATATTAATACAGTCCTTGTCCTTCCTGAATGTTCCATCTAGTGTATTCTAGAGTCTACTACACAGTGATTTTAAAAGTGCTTTTTCAAAGCACTAGGATTCCACAAAGATGATCAAGTCAGGTCTTCTTAGTGACTAGAAAGGACATCCGCTTGGGCTGTGCTTTCTTTGCTGTTCTCCACCCACTGCAGTGTGACATGTTGTCACTTTTCATCCTGGGACTTAGAGTGAGACTTTGTTCGAAGACAAGATCTTGCTGGTCGACACGCAAAGGGGCTTGGTCTGTGAGATATCCATGTGCATTTTAACATGGTAGATAAACTTCTCTCTTCCTCTTCTTGTCTTCTCTCCACTCTGCCCGTCTTCACTTGGCTTCCTTAGTAGTAATCAGCCTCTGGTTTACAGCAGTCCCAGCTATGCCTCCAGCCAGCAGAAAGCACCACTCCTCGCTTTGTGTCTGCATAGCAAGGCCAGGAAAGAAGGGTGTGGGCTCTGTTTGGCCCCTCAGTTATTTCCAAGGAAATCACAGGAGCCAAGGGTGAAGAGAAGATCTTCATGTCACCAGGGTCCATGGCTTGACCCTAGGGGAGTGTGATCACAGACACTCCTGCCCGGATATCGTGAAGTTTCTTTCTGTGTATCCATATTCCCTGGTCACTGCTACAGTTTGCACATGATTTGTGTGCCTCAAAACATGACTGGAAATCAAGTCCCTGCCGTGAGATATTAAGAGCTGGGACTAGTTCAGACACTTGGGCTGTGGGCAAGGCTCTGCCCTCAGGCATGAATTAATCCATTTGTGTGATGAATTAACAGATTAATGAGTTACCTCAAGAGTGGGTATGCCATGAATGCCAGTTTGATTACATCTCTCCCATATGCCTGTCTTAACCTACAATGTCCCCACAGCAACTCAGGACTCTGCGAGAGCCGGCCCAACATTACACCTAGTTCCTTGACCTTGAAAGAGAATCATGAGCCAAATAAATCTCTTTTCCTTATAATTTGCCCAAGGAGGGAGGCAGTGTTATAAGGACCAGAATGAAAATCAATAGTCATAATCCACTAGTGTTTCTTGAGCATTGGTTCATTGCAAAGACAAGCATTCTAGACACCTCAGAGTGAAGCAATAGGTAAGAAACTCAAAATGCCCTATATCACAGAGAAAGGCAAAACTGAAGTGATCACTACAATATTTCCAGATGCCCCAGCTGAGAATAGAAACCTGAAGTTTAGATTCCAGTGCTCTGCCCAAGGAGAAGGAGGAAGAGGGCATGACTCTTATCATCTCGTGTTGGAAGTTAGCTGTCAAGGAGTAAGTGAAGGCCCTTTGCCTAGTACTTGAGATCTGATTTTAATTTTCAGATGCTTTTGTCTGTGAGATATCCATGTGCATTTTAACATGGTAGATAAACTTCCCAGTAAGGTCTGCAGCTCTTGGGTGGGAATGACTCTTTCATCAGCCTTTTGTGAAAAGAAAACTTCCAGCCACTTTTCAAGGTACCTATCATTCAATCGAGGAGTCTGTGCCTTGCTGTTAAAAGATCTGGAGTGTTGGGAAAAAGAAATGTGCTGAGAATCAAATGGCTAAGTCTAGGTGTTTCAGACTCACAAGGATTACTTGCTCGTATCATGTTCCTATCAGATAAACTATCCCTTTCCTATCTCTAGATGGAACTCTCATAGTTTCAACTTTTCCTTCTAAAAGCTTACATTTTATTTTTAAATATCTCTGACTAGTAATACCATTAGTTCATTCTTACCATCATGATGCACACTTGTAATACTACTTGCTTACTCATGGTAAGCAAGGTGAATTTAATTGAAAAATTCACTGCAAAGGAGTTACTTTTAAATTGGATGTGATAGCACATGCTTGTAATCACAGCATTCAGGAGGCTGAGGCAGGAAAGTTGCTCCAAGTTTCAGGCCAGCCTGGGCTACATAGTGAGTTCAAGACCAGGCTGAATTACATAGCAAAAGACTGTCTCAAGAAACAAACAAGCACTCTAGAAAGTTTTGAATGGCAGCAGTAGCAATGGTGATTACTGATTACCACATTTTAATTCTTTGAATAGAAAATGCAAATGCAAAGTATTTTTGAGGTAGGATAATGCATGAAAATTCTATGAAAAGACAAAAAGACGCTGGTATACCTCAATTGGCATGATCCTGAGAGCTAAGGGGCCTGAATTATGTTCTGGCCCAGGCAGTAATTATTATGTGGACCTTTTGAAATCCCTTCTGTCACTGGCCTTTGATTTCAAATATTTGTAAAAATACAAATATTGATCACATGTCTATTAAGATTTCTTCTTGCTCTAAATGTCCATATCTAGATTATTATTATTTTTTGAGAGAGGGTCTCACTTTGTAGTTCAGGCTGGCCCTGAGCTCACTATGTAGCCCAGGCAAGACTCGAACTCAGCAATCCTCCTGCCTCTGCCTCCCTGGTGCTGGGATGACAGGTGTGAGCCACCACACCTGGCACTGTGGTATGTGGTATTGATTGCTGGTGGGCGTGACTCAACCCTACCACGCCCAGCACTGTATGTGGTTACCAGGATCGAACTCAGGACCTTGCGCTTGCAAGGCAGGCGCCAGAACCACTGAGCTAAATCTCCAGCCCTAGATTATTTTTTAAACAACACATACTCTAGAAAATTATGCTAGCTTTATTAATAAGTGACAATACTGTTTTCCACATGTAGGTTTTGGTCTTGATTAGCTATTGTTGTCAAGAGCTGCAAAGGGACATAATTTATAGGATTAATTTATAATATTCAATTCCAAAATTGAATAGAGGGGTGTTAGAAATCTGTCCACATGCTAGAGACCCAAAGAATCCAGTCACGGGTCTGGATCCCAGGGAAATGTCCTGCACAGGTCTAGCTGAAGGCCTAGAATCCGAGGCAGTGTCCTTTGTGAGTCCAGCCGGAGGCCCAGAGCCCATGACGATCTCTCTTGCAAATCCACATGAAAGATCTGCCCCGGGAAGGGCCAAAGGCTGGTGGTGAAAGCTAGAAAGGCTGTCCTGGGGGAGAAGGCTCTGTGCTCCAGGAAGAGAGATCCACGTTAGAGTCAGGAAACAGCGTTCAAAGTGGAGACTAGAGCTCCTGGGGTGAAATAGAAGCCATTCCCAGGGATGGTGAGGACTGAGCTCCTCCTCCAAGGAGAACAGCCAAGTTCGGATCAGGAAATCCAGCCATGGTGAGCTTCTCCAGGAAAATCAATAGCAGCGATTGTCCCTTCAGTTCTCCTTTATGCCACTGGTAGCAACAATCCTCAAGTGGCTGTTTTCTGCTCAGAACCATGCTGACTCTGCTCAGCTGGGCCTTCCAAGTTTAGCACAAGTTAACCCACCATAGTAATGAGCTCTCATAATTTCAATTTTTCTTCTAAAAGCTTCCATTTTATTTTTAAATATCTCTCACTAGTAATACCATTAGTTCATTCTTACCATCATGATGCACACTTGTAATACTAGCACAGTGGGAGGCTGAGGCAGGAGGACCCCATGTTTCAGCCCATCCCAGGCAGCTCAGCAACTTCGTGATGCTCTATCTCAAAATAAAGTTTCAAAAAGTGCTGCACATGTAGCTCAGTACAAAAAGTTTGGTCTTTAAGAATAACTATCTTTTTTAATATCTAGGACTAGAAGTTCTTTTTTTTTGGAGACAGGGTCTCGCTTTATAGTTCAGGCTGGCCCTGACCTCACTATGTAGCCCAGGCAAGCCTTGAACTCAGCAATCCTCCTGCCTCTGCCTTCCAATGCTGAGATTACAGGTGTGAGCCACCACACCTGGCATTGTGGTATGTGGTACTGATTACTGGTGGGCACGAGTCACCATCGCCAGTGTTGTTGTATGTGGTTACTGGGTATTAAACCAGGGACCTTGAACTTGCTAAGCAGGTGCCAGAACCACTGAACTAAAGTTCTGGCCCTTGAAGTTTTCTTAAAGTTCCTTTTCTCTCTAGCTTCACTCTTTGACCTGCATTTGTTTGTTTGTTAATATGAATGTGACCTCTTTCCATCACTCACCTGGCAGAATGCAACATAAAGTCAAAGCTGACTTTCTCTAAAGACCCCTCATGAGAACTTCAGGTCATTCTCCCACCTGCACATTGGGACACAAGTTGACAGTGGATGACGAGAGCTTCTTCCACATGCCTGAGATTCTTCCTCTAGTCCTGTGGATCACTCAGAAAATATTTAAGAATTGCTTGCACCAAGCACACAGCTTTGCAGCATGCGGTTCTCTTCCTTATATATTATGCCCTATGATCATCACAAACCTCTCTGTAAGCAGTCAGTATGTGTTGTGCTTCCTCGATGCAGCCACAGAATCCCAGATGGTCTCCCTGAAGCCTAAGACAGCTAGAAAAGAAAAGGTGGAGCCAGCTGAGAATTGGCACCACCAATCCTTAGTGGGGCTCTCGTGGGCACTGTGTGGCTGTCCTGGGACTCAGGAGCCCAAGCCTCAGGCCCCCCAGTTCGCAGGTTTAGATGTGTCCCCAGAAAACACAAGCACCATTCATCTTCCAACTCTATTTCAATAGCTCTGAAACATGGTCAATTCTTAACAGCCTGAATTTAGCAAATCTGGAGTCCAAACAAACCGACCGTTACACAGACTCTGCCTTCCTCTCTGGGCAAGGTTGGAGTATGAAGCCCAGGCTTCACGCAGGGATCCAGTCAGTGGGACCTGAGAGGGGTCATGCAAATGTTACCTTTGCAGTTTTTTCTGTGGTTTGAGACTCGATTTGTAAGATGCAGTTACTCACAGTGCTGGAGAATCTTTTCTTTTCTTTTCTTTTCTTTTCTTTTCTTTCTTTTCTTTTCTTTTTTTTTTTTTGACACAAAAGCTGGAAACAAAATGGTAGAAAGAAAAATTATAGATTTGAAACCTTTACACAGATAATGAAGGAAGAATTTACAGATTTGCCTTTGTTATTTGAAAATACTGGAACACATTCTCAGCCAGTGTGACCCTTGAGCAGTCCTTCTGCAGTCCTTAGTCACCTGCTCTTTCTGTTCCAAAGACTGTTATATGGTGCCTGCCATTGCTGGGTTTAGTGAGACACCCTGCAGACCTGAGCACCCACTCCTCCATCTATACCTCCTATCTGTGTTCAGGCTCGGTGCTGCTCTGTCTGGTAAACCCCCCTCTGTTGTCCCTACCCCAGCACAGCAAGCTTCCCACGATTCCTACACCCCCTTCATTATTACTCTATGCATCATCTATTCTGTTCTTTGAATTTATTTTCTTTTTCGTTACTTTTGGCTGTAGCACTGGGAATCGAACCCAGAGCCTTTGCACTGAGCTGCATCCCCAGCCTTTTTTTTTCTTTTTGGAGGCATCATCTCGCTAAGCTACTATGTTGTCTAGACCTGGCCAGAACTTGTAGTCCTCCTGCCTCAGCCTCCCAGAGTGAGACGATTTCAGATAGTCATCACTCCTCCTGGCGTCCTGGGTCCTATTCTTTCTTCACGACCCTGTCAGTGTCATCTGCATTACTCTGCCAGTATTTAGCGAAGAAAATTACAAGATAAGTTTGTATTATAAGAGAATAACTTCTGGCATAAGTATTTCTAGGCGGGCTTTGGATCCTAAACATGGCAGCACACAAGGGGCTACTACTTCCAGCCACTGAATAGAAAGTGGAAATCCAGGAGGGTCAGCGGACTGGTCCAATATCACACTGCAAGGCGGAGCAGTCGCTGGAGTTTGAGCCGGGGCTGGCTGAGCCCCCAGCCCACTCTTCCCACGGCAGGGAGCGGCCTCCTTCCACGTCACCACCATCGTGAAGTATGTGACAGTTTTCAGTGCACTTGCAGATGCTCAATCTTAATTAATCTTCACAGGAACCTTGTGAGGAAGCTGCAGTGTCTCATATTTTCGAGACACTTTTTTCTCTTTTAACTCTTTAATGCTGCTGGCCTCTTGATGTATTTTATTGTCACATTCTACACGAGCCTCATGGACCATGCTAGTTCTTTCTACCTTAGACCCACATAAAAGTGTGGCATCTTAGATTCAGTTAAATGCAGCATGTTCATGTACAGGATGAGCTGATCTGTAGCCTAAGGTGGTAGAAATTGGAATTAAGCTGGTGTCTTTCCAACCTTTTCTTCCATCTGTGCCAGAAAGAAAGCATAGAGTTTCTCTCCCCAATGCACAGTAGAACTACTGAGTTCGGTGAAATCTGCCAGACGGGAACTTGGGTGCCAATGTGAGCTTCCAGCATGGCTGCGCAGGTGGAATGAAAAGTCTAGAAAGTGACTCCAGCTTCTCTTTTCTACTTCTTCCAGGGAAACTAGACAGCAACCACCAAAAGACCAAGGCGGCAGGAGGCGAAAGCTGGCTCTGGGAAGCTGTCCTGTGCCCGGCTGGCCAGCTGGACCGCAGGGCTGCCGATGTGCGAGAGTTCGCTCCAAAGCTGCCTGGGTCCCGGCCCGATGGCTTCCTGCCTCGGGCAGCCCTGCCACTGCCTCTTCCCCCGGCGCTGGGTCTGCAGTCTAGACGTGCTGGTGCTGGAGGCGATCACACTTGACATCGCGCCCGAACTTCCCAGCATGTCTTCACAGAGACTCGTTCCAAGAGCTGGAGTGTTGGGTTCCAAAGAGCTAATATCAGGAAGGAATCTGAACTAGAAAGAGGGAAACTCCTTCTGTGGGAAAGAGAAGAAGGGAACTGAGGCGCTGATCAAAAGTAGACAGACATGAAATTGATTTTATTTCCATTCACAGAGTCTGAAGGCCAAGGGGCTTGAGAATTAAAGACTCATAACAAGGCAATCTTTCCTTTACAGGAAAAGATCCCCCCCCCCGCCCAATCAGGAGCTCGGCCTCAGGTCATTCTCTCCTGATAACCCCTGGACCTATTTATTACATCTCCCTAAGCTCCCAGTCACAAGTCATGTCCCTTGAACCTCGTATCGTGCCAACGATGGGCTCAACATTCATGTTCTCATTTTAGGGACAAGGAAATAGAGGCCGAAAGACCTCGGTGACCCGGCTCAAGATAACAGACTAGGAATGGCTTAGCTGCAAGTGGAGTCTGGTCAGACTTTGTGTGCTGTTCATAGACCAAGTACCCAGAGCTGCTGGAACCTCAGGGAAATAAGAACAGAGATCATGTCTGGTTGGAGGAACTGGGGGAAAAGCAGTGTGGTGTTAGGTGGAGGGGAGAGAGGGAAGAGTATAGAAAGGGCTTAGGAGTTAGCACGGTGTCCCGCAGGTGCTGATGTGTAGGAATGCAGACGTCTCTTGGGTGGGATGTAGCTGAACAGGAAGCAGAAGTGGCAGCTTTGGGACAGTCACAGTCTAAGTCTAAGGAGTTCAAGGCTTAACTAGGGAGGAGGTCTCAGAATAAGAGAACTGGAGCATTAGGATGATCAGCTACCACCTCCTGATACACGAGAATGTGTGTATTTGTGTGTCCGTGTGTGTGTGTCATCGCAACTCACTTCCTCCAAAGCAGCTGAGTTTGCTCCAGTCTCGGGTCCAACATGACAGTCTGAGTGCCAGCTACACATTCACCAATCTGTGCCCCATGCCAGGATCCAGACCCCCTACCCATATTCCCTGTCTGTACAGCGGAGGGATGCCACCTCTGTTACAGTCTTGGAAGGCTTCCCAGACATCCTTTGCATGCAGCTGGCTAGCTTCCTCTTCCTTAGACTTTCTGAATCTGATGCCTATTCTACAATAGCCTCAAACACTGTATCTTACTGTTTTTTAAATCATTTCTGTCCCTAAATAAGGGTTGAACCCAATGCTTTGCCACTAAGCCTCATCCCTAGCCATTTTTTAGTTTTGTTTTCTATCTTCAAGACAGTCTTGTTAACTTGCTAAGTTGCAAAAGCTGGGTTCAAACTTGCAGTCCTGCCTCAGCCTGATGGAGTGCTGGGATTATAGGCATACACTACTTGAAGTATCATTTTCAGGTCTGTCTCTGTTTTTACACTGTTGAATCCTTGAAGATTTCAAGCCTTTACCACTCTAGCACCTGCATCAGTTTCTTGCAAGGGAGAGACTCAGAGCTTTTCCAACCCGGGACCTGGGAGAGAGCAAAGAGGAGAAACAGGAAAGGAAGAATTTAACTTAGCAATCTTCAGAGACCAAGAATCGCTCCATCTTTCAAGCTCCTGTCACTGTGCATAGCTGTCATTGGCTTGTGGGTGACATCTGAGAGGATGAAAGACGAAAAGTCTTTCCTGAGGGGCTGGCTACGTGTCTGTGACTCTGTGGGAGCAGTTTAGTTGTGCAGTTGACAAAATTCTTGCACACTCATTAACATCTCTTGTGTGGAGCAATATCTTTCCAAGATATATGTTGTGACTGTGCCCACGGGGAAAATCAGTGTCACCTCAGGAGGTAGAGAGGAGCGTCCAAAGTCACCTAGTACAGGACCGAGTCAGCTAGGCTTCCTCTCTCTAAGACAAACCAAAGGTGCTAAAGCTCAGAAAGTTGCTGAGACATTCTGTTCCTGGCGGTGGCAGCGGCAGTGGCGGACTGAGGCCTGCACATCGGCCCGCTCCACCCCGAGTGGCACAGACGACTCAGCTGCTTTGGGTGCCATTCTGTCCCTGGCAGCGGCAGCGGCGGAGGCAAACTGAGGCCTGCACACCAGCCCGCTCCACCGCGGGCAGCACAGACGACTCGTCTGCTCTGGGCGCCATTCCGTTCCTGGTGGCGGCAGTGGCGAACTGAAGCCTGCACACCGGCCTGCAACCCCCCAAGATGGCGCAGACGACTCAGCTACCCCAGGTGACACGTTCCCGGTGGCGGTGATGGCAGAGGTCTGAGGCCTGCCCACCAGCCCACTGCACCCAGGAGCGTGCAGTGAGGAGTCAGGTATGGACCCCAGGTGCCATCCCCACCACGAAGGATTGAGGCCCGCCAGCCGGCCCCAACCTCATCCCGGAGCTGTGTAGTGAGGACCCAGGTCCAAGAGGAGCCGGAGCCATTTCCTGCATCCCTCTACACTGCAGCTGTGCTGAGAGACCAGGCAAGATTTAAAAAAAAGGGGGGGGGGTGGAATCTAGCTTCTATTTTGCCATCTACTCCTAGATCCCTCTACTCACCTCTTGACCCCACACCCTTTCCTATCTTCTTGTCAGAAGCAATATCCAGAAGTAAGACTCTTAGGCTGCCCTATTTTTCTCCTATACTACTATAAGAAGGGGTACAAAGTCTCCAATGGTCTTACAGCATACAGTTGGTACTGTTTTATATACGCCCTTTTATCCTCTATTACCCGCTGGCATATATGAGGTGCTAGAGTATAGGTGCTAAATCTGCTAACCCTATTTCACTCTCCTCCTGTCCCCCTACCTCCCTGATTCCCCAGTGACCTCCTACTGCCAAAGCGTTCAGCAGATGCATTTATGGTCTACATGGTGTATACACATTGCTGATTAATTCTAAATTTTGGCATAGGAACACAGAAGTAACTCATAAGCTCAAAGTCTCCAGAATAGGATTTAACAAACTTTTCATTTTATTTACTGTGTTAAATAATGATATTGGTATTGATTGTATTATGGTAACAAACATGATGTGATTGTTCTGCACAAATACCTCCTATGATGTGTCAGAACTGAGAACTCTCAAGAGTCATTACACATTCAAGGAGGACACTCCAGGAAGGTGCCACATCCAAAGAGCCCCAGATAATAGAAAGAAAGAGACCTGTAACAAACATTGCCCTGTCATCAGGCAAAGAATAGCATTAGTAACAATGAAAGAGTAGAAATGAGAAAATATACAAGAAACCAGACACAGAGATCACCACCACAGGGAAATTCAGAGAAAAGAGAAATAGGGCAAACTGAAACTCAAGCACCAGGACTCTTGGAGATGGTAACTAAAGCAGATCTAGTAAAATGAAAATCAGAACTCATCTCTGAGATCAAAGCAGAGATACTGTCCACAGTAAAAGACATCATTAAAGAAGAGATCAGCGAGATGATAGAATCCAAGATAGCAGAAGCAATGGAACCTTTTAAACAGCTTCAAGCAGAGCTCCAGGGAATGATGAAGGAGAACGAAAGCTTGCAAAGTAGGATGAATGAAGCAGAGAAACGAATCTCAGACCTAGAGGAAGCATAGCAGCCAACGAGCAGAAAAGATATAATCTATGGAAAAGAGCAAGGGACCATGAGAAATCAATTCAACAGCTTCTAGATGACTCAAAGAAAAATAATATAAGACTGATTGGAGTGACTGAGGCAGCAGGACACAGTGTAAAAGACATAAAAAAGCTATGGTCAGAGATAACAACAGAAAACTTCACAGGAAAATAAATAGACATACAGATAAATGAGGCCTATCGACTTCAAAACACTGTGACATAAGGATATCTACACCTAGACATATAATTATCAACTTTCCAGATGCACAACAAAAGAATGAAATACTGAAAGTAGTGAGAGAAAGGAAGGAAATCACCTACAAAGGGAAGCCCATTAGGATCACAGCAGATTTTCAACACAAACACTCACCGTAAGGAGAGCCTGGAGGGAAGTATTTCAAGCATTGCAGGAAAACAACTTCCAACCTAGACTGTTGTATCCTGCAAAACTATCTTTCAGAATAGATGGGGAAATAAGATACTTCCATGACAAAGAGCACTTGAAAAACTTCACAAATACGAAACTGCACTCCAAACATTCTAAAGAATATCTTGGAAAAAAACACAGAAAATTCCATACCCACAAGACCCAGGAGAGTGAATTCATTGGGGCAAACAAGACAATAAACAGAGAAGGGGAAAAGCAAGGAAGGAAAACCAAAAAAACAAAAAACAAAAAACAACCAAGAACAGGGAAACATTCCAGCTCTGAATATGTCCATATCAGTCATAACCATTAAAGTCAGTGGCCTCAATGGGCCAATTAAAAGACACATACTAGCAGATTGGATCAGGAAGGAAGATCCTACAATCTGCTGCATACAGGAAACACACCTAATTCAGAAGGAAACCCATAGACTGAAAATAAAAGGTTGGAAAACAATCCTCCATGCCATAGGAAACTGCAAAACAGCAGGAGTGGCTATCTTTTTTACAGATAAAGTAGATTTCAAACCCATACTGATTAAAAGAGATAAAGAAGGTCACTATATCCTCGTACAAGGAACTATCCAAGAGAAAGAAATAACAATCATAAATATTTATGCACCGAACTCTAATGCACCCATCTATATAAAACAAACATTGGACATGAAAAGCGAGTTAACCACGAATACAATAATAGTGGGGGACTTCAATACACCACTGTCACAAATTGACAGATCAACTGGACAAAGAATCAATAAGGAAATACTTCAGCTAAATCAAACTTTTGAGCAAATGGACTTATTAGATGTCTACAGAATTTTTTACCCTACAAAACGAGAATATACCTTCTTCTCAGCTGCTCATGGATCATTCTTCAAAATAGATCACATTCTAGTCCATAGAACAAGTTTAGTAAATGTAAGGAATCGAAGTTATCCCCTGCATACTATCAGACCATAGTGCCTTGAAACTGGAGCTGAATAGCAGAAGAAATTCCAAGATCCTCACAAACACATGGAAATTGAACAACACTCTGTTAACTACCCAATGGGCCACAAAAGAAATTAAAGAAGAAATTAAACAGTTTCTACAACTAAACGACAACCCCAGCACAACATACAGGAATTTATGGGACACAATGCAAGCAGTTCTGCGAGGGAAATTCATAGGAGTGAATGTATACACTTGGAAAATAGAGCAAACTGAAATAAACAATCTAATGATGAACCTCAGACAATCAGAAAAAGAGGAGCAAAAGAAACCCAAAGCACATATTAGAGAGGAAATTATAAGGATCAGAGCAGAAATTAATGCAATGGAGATAAAGAGAACAATACAAAGAATCAATGAATCAAAGAGTTGGTTCTTTGAAAGGATAAATAAGATCAACAGACCCTTAGCCAACCTTATCAAACAAAGGAAGGAAAAGGCTCAAATCCATGCTGTAAGGAATGAAAATGGGGAAATCAGCACAGATCCAGAGGCAGTCCAAAGGATCATAAACATGTACTTTGAAAATCTATACTCCAAGAAGATGGAAAATCTAGAAGAAATGGACAGATTCCTAGACTCATATGAACTTCCAAAGTTGAATGAAGAGGATATAAAAATGTTAAACAACCTGATATCAATCTGAGAAATTGAAAATGTAATAAAAAAAAACCTACCAATAAAGAAAAGCCCTGGTCCTGACGGCTTCACTGCTGAATTCTACAAAACTTTTAAAGTAGAGTTAATACCAGTACTTCTCAATCTCTTTAATGAAATCAAAAGGGAAGCAGTACTCCCCACATCATTCCTTGAAGCAACCATCACCTTGATTCCAAAGGCAGGGAAAGATCCCACCAAGAAAGAAAACTACAGGCCAATCTCTCTAATGAACAATGACGCAAAAATCCTCAATAAGATACTTGCAAACAGAATACAGAGAGTTATCAAGAAAATCATACACCCTGATCAAGTCGGATTTATCCCAGGGGTGCAAGGCTGGTTCAACATATGTAAATCAATCAATGTAATACAGTATATTAACAGACTGAAGGACAAAAACCATATGATTATCTCAATAGATGCATAAAAAGCATTTGACAAAATTCAACACCCATTTATGATAAAAACCCTACAGAGAATTAGAATTGGCATCGATGGACTTTATCTCAATTTAATACAAGCTATTTATGAGAAACCAACAGCCAGTATCATACTTAATGGGCAAAAACGGAAACCTTTTACATTAAGATCAGGAACAAGACAAGGCTGTCCGTTGTCTCCACTCTTGTTCAATATAGTGCTGGAAACATTAGCCATAGAAATCAGGCAGGACAAAGACATAAAAGGAATAAAGATAGGTAAGGAGGAAGTTAAACTGTCATTATTTGCTGATGATATGATACTCTATTTAGAGGTTCCTAAAAATTCAACCAAAAGACTACTAGACTTAATTACCAGATTTGGTAGTGCTGCTGGATACAGGGTTAATGCTCAAAAATCAACAGCCTTTGTCTACTTAAACAACAGACTCACTGAAAGAGAAATTGGGGAGGCAATGCCTTTCACAGTAGCACCCAGAAAAATGAAATACCTAGGAATCAACCTAACAATGGAAGTGAAAGACCTCTACTGTGAAAACTATAGGACTCTGAAAAACGAGATAGAAAAGGAAATCAGAAAGTGGAAAGATATCCCTTGTTCCTGGGTTGGGAGAACCAACATCATCAAAATGGCTATACTTCCACAACTACTATACAGATTCAATGCAATTCCAATTGAAATCCCAATGGTATACTTCACAGAGCTAGAGAAAATAATACAAAAATTCATCGGGAACCACAAGAAACCTAAAATAGCAAAAGCAAGTCTAAGCAACCACGACATGGCAGGGGGTATTACGATCCCCAATTTAAAACTCTACTATAAAACCACTGTGATAAAAACAGCATGGTAGTGGCAAAGTAACAGACCTGAGGACCAGTGGAATAGATTAGAAGATGCAGAAACAACCCCGGGTACTCTAAGCCACCTTATCTTTGACAAAGGAGCCAAACATCCTCAATGGAGGAAAGACAGCCTCTTTAAGAAATGGTGCTGGAAAAATTGGGCTTCAACTTGCCAAAAGCTAAAGCTAGACCTATCTTTTTCACCATGCACAAAACTAAAGTCACAATGGATACAAGACTTAAACATTCAAACAGAATCAATAAGCCTGCTGGAAAACAGATTAGGTAAAACTCTTGGAGACATTGGCTTAGGTAGAGACTTTAACAATAAAGCCTCTATAGCACAGGAACTAGCAGAAAGAATCAACAAATGGGATCTCATCCTACTGAAAAGGTTTTGCACAGCAATGGAAGTCACTGACACTGCCAAAAGACCACCAACAACCTGCAAAAAAATCTTTACTAGCTGTTTATCAGACAAAGGGCTATTATCTACAATATATAAAGAACTTAAACAGATCAGCCTCCCCAAGTTTAAAGACCCAATTCAAAAATGGGCATCTGAAATGAACAGACTCTTCTCAGAGGAAGCAGTCAAAGCAGCCTAGAAGTATACGAAGAAATGTTCCGCATCACTGGTCATTCGACAGATGCAAATGAAAACAACACTGAGATTTCATCTCACTCCACAAAGAATGGCCGCTATTACAAAATCAACCAACAATAAATGCTGGCGAGGCTGTGGGGAGAAAGGAACCCTTCTCCACTGTTGGTGGGATTGCAGACTTGTGCAACCATTGTGGAGATCTGTGTGGAGATTTCTCAGAAAACTAGGACTAGGGGTCCCATTTGACCCTGCCATCCCCCTGCTAGGAATATACCCAAAAGAACTTAGAAAATCACAGTGGAAAGACACATGTACACCCTTGTTCATAGCAGCTCAGTTCGTGATAGCTCAATCTTGGAAACAACCCAAAATCCCATCAACTGGAGACTGGATAAAGAAGATGTGTTTTTTTTTAAAATAAAACGGAGTACTATTCTGCCATAAAAAATGACAAGAGTGATTCATTTATTTGCAAATGGATGCACCTGGAGGACACGCTAAGGAGTGAAATCAATAGAGCACAGATAGGCAAATACCGTATCTTCTCATTGATATGGGCACTGGTAGATGCAAATGAGCCCTAGTAGTATGACAATCCTTTTAGAATGGGAAATTTCCAAAGGAAATTTAGTGTGGGGATGTAATGAGGGGAAGGAATAAATATGATTCTGAAAGAAAATAAAAGAACATGTATATAGGGGGTGGGGAGGTGTGGGTGGGGATATGGGTCAAAATGAGAATTGACTGTGTCATATATTGGTATAAATTCCCCAATATTATGTGTGATTGTGAGATGTATGTAAATTGTACCAATAACGAACGCATTTAAAAAAAAATTGCTGAGAGAAGATGCCCTCTGTGTGTGAATCAGGGACCCCAGCCTCTCCGGTGGGGGCGGGGGCCAGCCTACTCCACTTCCGGTGGGATTTGAAGTCCCTCTCGGGAGCTGAATCACGGCGAGCCTGGAGTGGGATGGACATAGTGGGCACTGTGTCCCAGATAGAAGATACAGGCAGGTGCCCATAGATTCCGATCTGCTGGGTTTTACTTATTTGGCAGAGCCCCAGGACTGGTCTCTTTCGATCGAATAAAGTGCTGTGTGAAGTGGGTGCAGTTGGGAGCCGCCACAGCTCAGGGAACCCTCGCGTCTCTCCAGCAGGGACATGTCCAAAGGTGTCCTCGCGGCTGCTGTGGTAAGGGGCTGGGGCACCTGGGAACTCAGACCCGGCTGTGCTGTTGGCGAGGAAGCTTGGGCAGCGACATCAGCATGGCCAAGGACAAGGGCGGGCGCTCAGGGTATGTTCCGTCCCGAATTCTCCCCATGGCACGGAGGACTGTAGGAAGCAGCCCCTCTTTCTCCGCCCTAGGGTCTGCGATCATTGTGATGGCGGTCAAACCACTCTGCTCTCTGTGCTGGGCGACTCTCCGTGTGTCTCTGAGTAGGAGCCTCCGCACCCTGCGCATGCGGGAGGAAGTGGTATTTTCTGAGAGTAAGAAACTTGCTTCCAATGGACCTGGGCACCACGCTGGCTGCCTGGCCCATGATGGCCTCCGTGAGGTTGTCGGAGCAGCGGGTGGCAGAATTGGACACAGCGCAGTCCTACTCGCACTCAGCACCCCGCTCCCCCATTTTCCACCTTGTTCCCTTCTCCATTCCTGGGAGAAGAATCCCTGAAGCTCATCTCCAGAGGGGTCCGAGGTGATGGCAGCACCAACGAGATGCTGCATGACTCCCATCGCCTGGAGCGGGCGGCAGATGATGCTGTTTTATCTTCGGCAGCCCCTGCTGCACAGCTGGAGGGGGGAATCTCTCGTCCTCCGGCTTCCAGATTTCCCCACTTTCCCCTGCCTGTCCTGCTCTTCTCATTGAACTGTATCTGCAGCCTGACTCAAAGCACCTCTGGCCCCTCTATTCTCTATTCAGCATGGTGAGGGCTTGAAAAGATTGACCAGGGCGAGCTTTCCATGCTGCCTGACACGGGAAGAGAAACAGGGCAGAAAAATGATCTCAGAATCCCCCCAAGCTCATTCACACACACGCACGCACGCACGCTGGGGAACATTATAGATCTACGGATCCCATGGGATTTGGAAGCATCCCAGGAAAATAAGCACTAAGTGTCTGCAACATACTTCATCTGACAGGGAGGAAAGGAGGAAAGAGAGTGAGTGGAAAGGGACGAGAAATGTGGATACAGCCCTTCCTTCCTGACTCCTCATCGCCGCCTCCCCGGAGGCGAGGGAACGAGAGCTCAATGCTTTTCCTTCAGAGTCATCACCACACTGTGTGTGACTCCCGGCAAATCCTTCCCCACTCTGAGCAACTCGGAAACATTCTCCACTCCCCCCCTGGCCCACGCATTCAGACGTGGAGTCCCTGTAGCAACGGGTTTATTAACAGGGGCAGGAACCCGCATGGGGCCATTTCACGATGAGGCAGCCTGGTCCCGGTGGGGGTCGGGTCTGGAGTGGGGTAACAGCCTCCGGAAGTGAGACACAAATACTTTCCATCTTTTGCACATTACCTGGGCCCAGACCTTTTGTCTGAGTCCTGAGTGCTGAGCCCAAGGCCTTCTCACTGAGCTAGATCCCCAGCTCCTTTTATTTATTTATTCATTCATTCATTTATTTATTTATTTATTTATTTATTTATTTATTTTTTAGGTTGAATTATTTATTAGTACATTTTATATACAGCTCACAATCACACTCAACACTGGAGAATTTGTACCAGTATATGACGAGTTAATTCTCATTTTAACCCATATCCCTACACACCCTACAACCCCATCCCCTATATACATGTGCTTTCTTTTCAAATCATATATATTCTTTCCCCTTATTAGTTTCCCCTACCACATTCCCTTTGAGTATTTCCTATTTCACAAAATCTATTATACATTCTAGAAGTCATTAATATTGACAGTTTCTCATACCAGAGAAGAGATATGGTATTTACATATCTATGACCTATTTATTTCACTTATCAGTGTGTCCTCAAGGTATGTCCATTTTCCTTTTTATTTTTAATTTTCAGACAGGATCTTGCTAAGTCACTAAGTTATCCAGGCTTGTCTCAAAATAGTGATCCTTCTGCCTTATCCTCCCAGAAGAGAGGGCTGGGACTGCAAACTTGTACATTGCACGGAGCTCTTCACTGTTTTCTGATTGCACAACTGGACTGTCATCAGCATCCCCAGTGATTCCTTGCCCTGTTTGAGCCCTTATGGCCCATTCCCAGGTTGTCCCTGTTGAGTGTGTTACTCTGATGACTCCTGAGTGAGCTGGGGAAAATCAGACGCTCTGTGAGATTCCCTCTAACTCGGGAGCAACAGCTCCAACCATTACCACAGTCAGGAAGAAGGCATGTAGAAGAAGAAACCAAGATTATTAAGATTTTAGAGAATATATGCTGGTATACATACAGACTAACAGACCGGAATATAGAACACATAGGACAGTTAAAGTAGATCAAGGTACATTTTAACCAATTTAATAAGGAATTATAAAGAAATAAATGGATCTGATGCTGGCAAAAAACGCTCTAAGAAAGAGGGTGGAGAGGAAGTGGTAACAAGAAATGAGATGTGTCATGTACATTTACATATTCATTTATAACGAATGTAATCTTTGTGCACCTCAAACATGGGCATTAAATAAGAAATTTCAAAAACCTTTGGCATTTGTCCTGCGGCTAGGATGGACCCACAGCATGACCAGGTGAGCCCTTCGGACCCGTAGAGCACTGTGTGGCTGACACCTGGGAATACACAGCCTTCCACAGGGCAGGGACTGCACTGGGCTCTGTCTGAACCCGGTGGACCCCCGGACAAAGATTCCCTCACAGGATTCTACTCAAGAACCTGTCCCTGCTAGCGGGAACTTTACTTCCTCAACTTTGTATCCTTTAAATAAAGTTGCTTATACTCTGAAAAATAAAATACATGGTCAGGGCTTCTTTAAATAAGTCTGTAATGTGTTGTACACAATTCTTTGATTACTGAGCTTCAGAAAGTCAACAAGAAGGAAAGGAGAAAAGAAACAGATAGAGAAGAGAAAAGAAAAAAAGAAGTTAGAGAAGAAAGAAGGAAACCAGAAAAGGGAAGGAAGAAAAATGAGAAAGAAAAAGGAAAGGAAAGAAAGAAGAGAGGAAGAAGAAAGAGACATTTATTTCTACAGAATATAGGGAGGCTGAAAATAAAAGTTGTAAAGAGGACAAAGGGTGAAAACAAAAGAAAGGAAGACATGGGAGAAGAAAGAGGAGAGAGGAGGAATCAGGTCCTCTCTGGCCCCCAGCAGAACCCACGGGCTCCGCTGTGGTTGCTTCTGCGCAGGCGCTGGGGGGGGGGGGTGCAAGGCTAACACGGGGTTTCCTCCTGGTGGAGCCTCTGGGAAGGCCCGCTGCTGGCATCTGGTTGAGAGAGGCACCTCTGGCTTCTTGTGATTTTGAACTCTCAGTAGCACCACGGAGATGGCGCGGGGAGCTGAAACTCGAGTTCTGCTTTTTTCAACTTTCTCTAGAACTAGGTCGCACAAACATACAGTGTTACAGAAGGACCAATCAATTGATCCATTGATTGATACAGTACTAGGGGTGAGCACCAAACCTTTGTATTGAGCTGTGCCTCGCCCTTTTTTCAATTTTTTGTTTGGAGGCAGAGTCTCCCTGAGTCACTAAGTTACCCAACTTGCAACCTTCCTGCCTCAGCCTCCCCAAATGCTGGAATACCAAGCATGTGCCACTTCACCTGGCTTGATCGTTTATTTGAAAAAGAAAAACAAAAAAAGGTATTCTGTGCCCAGTAGAAGAGGGTAATTATAATCTTCAGCCAAGGAGGCTCAATAGTTTATAATCATTGAGGGGAGGTCACTTATTTCTCACAAGTCGCCATGACAGAGGGTCTGGTCACCAAACTTTGGTGTTGGCCCAGCATAGAATATTTCCTTTCCCTGGGTGTTGCTTGTCATTCACTCTGGTATCACAAGGCATTGCCATTTCCAGCCCTTTCTAAATCCTTTCAAGTCCAGTCCTTATATTTTGTTTTCTTAATGTAGTTTTTGCTCTCTGCTGCACAATTTTTCTTTCTTCCTCTGAAACTTTGGAAAGTATTTTTGTATTCTTCTATTTCCTGCCTTTTCTTACCAATTTGTCTAAGGAGAGTCAGCTGTTCCCACCATCTGGCCACAGTCTCAAGACTTAGAGCAGTGCTGAGAGATAAGAAACTCCATTTTCCTTGGTTCAGATATTCTGGCTGGATTCAAGAGGTTTAGGGAACTCGAGGGTTTATCCTGCTGGGGTAAGATGTTGCTTAATGATATAGGACAGTTGTTTCACAGTGGTGATGTGTAAGTAGTACACACACACACACACACACACACACGCGCGCACATGCACACATAGGCAGAGGGTGTGTGGAATGCATTCGGAGAGAGATAGGTCAGACTTCTGGATTCTATTCCAATCACTATCAGGCTGGGTGATGTTAGGATAATTGCATAACCCCACAAGCCAGATCACATTATTCTCATTCTACAAAGAAGAGTACAGAGATGTAAAGCTGTTATTGTCCTGCAGAGAACGACATTTGTACTGTGTATGCTCACAAATATGGCCTTCCTAAACTGAAGTCAGAGCCAGAGTTGAGGGGAAGGCCTGTCACATGCAAGTCTTTCCAGGACACGTGCTCTGTGGGCATCTTCAGCTCGACGTCCCTGAGCCTCTTCCAGGTACCTGGTCACCACAGCATTGTCATGACCACTTGCAGGGGTCACTTACCTTCCGTGCCTATGGTGGACCAGCTTTGCTGAAAGCCAATGCTGTGCAGAGATAGGTCAAGCATTTGGTCTTCAGATGTCAACAAAAGATGCGAATTTTGCACATGGTGAATTGACACTGTAGTGGGAGCTGGGGACAAGGAATGTAACCAAAAGATCAAGATCAATTCAAGAAAATGAATGGGGAGAGAGGAGAGACAGTGCTATCAGGGAAGGAGGGTGGGGAGGGCCTTTTAGATGATCTACTTAGGGAAACTTTCTCTAAGAGGTGGCACTGAAACTGGGGGTCAGAAGGTAAGAAGCAATGCCTAGAAGAGTCCAGATTGCTGGTCCAGGAAGAGGATGTTGCCTTTGCCAGGCTTGGGGTGGAAATGAACCCAGAATTTGGAGGAAGAGAAGAGAATCCATATTGTTGGAGTCTCACGAGAGAGGAGAAGGAATGAGGCTAGGAGAGACTCTGTGGGCTTTGTGCACAGAGCAGGGGGAAGCATTCTGGCTTCATCTAGAAAACACTGGGGTGCTAAAAGGCTATGTAGCCCTGGAAGTGAATAATTTTGCTTTTGTTTGGGCGATGCCTCTCTGATGTCTATGTGTGGATAGATTTGCAGGGACAAAGCAAAAAGCTGTGTAAGAGGTTATACAGAAGGACAGGAGAGGGCACCGCAGGATGGGCTGTGAAGGGACATGGGAGGGTGTGGGGAGAGATTCAGGTGGGCTCCACACAACATGAGGGACCAGATGTGAGGCTCCCTGTCCTTGTTGTCATGACAACTACTATGGAGAAGAAGTTTTAAAAGTTGGTAAAGATGAGTAAACCAAAGTCATCTGAAGGAAAAGAAAGGTGAAAGAGATCAGCAAAGGGGCCTGATGGGCTAGAGCTGAAGGGAGGGGAGACTGGGGAGACTGGGATGGAGGAAGGACAGAGGGAGCAGGGACGTCAAAGGTTGCCAAGTCAAGGAATGCCCAATCAGTGGATGTGGATGGTCCCCTAAGAACGAAAAGGAGCTGGATGAAGTCATAGCGATGAAGACTGAACAGTGATACCTTCCTGAAGAGATGGAGTTGGAGTGGGAACTTGGCACATATGGCCAAGAGGAGGGTGGGACTAATGGGTGAGGTGCAGAGGGACAGTGAGTTGTGGGAGCCCAGTTCCAGAGAAGACAGCTCTGAGGAAATCACACCAGGAGCACGGGACAGGCTGTCTTCTGACACCAGGAGCCATTGCTCCTCCTCTAATGCCTAAGCTCCTTTCCCCCCATTATATCTGCACCTCCTTTGTCACCAAATTCCATCATGTGAGACAATTGCTCAGGACTGGATGTTGAAATGGATCAAACTGATTAAAAACATTCACCCTCCAGTGCTGGGGAAGGAATCTCCCACACATCCTAGGGAGGTTCATGGTGGGGGACACATCAGACAACCCCAACTCTCCATGAGTCACGGGTTCTTGAGATCATGTGTAACAATATTATGAAAATAACTGGGTGACTTACAGACTTTGTTTTCAGTAATTTATGACCAGAAAATAGCTGTGGGTGGAGTGCAGTCCCTACCCAGGTACACTTCCCATGTGTTGCCAGCTCCTGGCCTTGCCTGCAGCTCCTAGAGATTTTCTTACTAATAAAATGAAGTGTTTTTAGCACCGGAAGAATCCCAACCAAAATGTATTTTTATCAAGTTCTCTAGAGATTTTTTTTTTTTTTTTTTGCATTCTTGAAGGGCTTGGGTAGAGAGGGAGTGCCTAATAGAAATACTGGAAGCTGAACAGAAGGAACAGGAGGATTCCATTAGGAAAAGAGCCTGGCTATCTCCCCCGGGACCACACTGCTTCATTCTTACAAGAGATTTCATCTTTGAAATGGCTTCTGTTCCAAACTCCCTCCTGCCCCCTTGAAGTTTCACAGCTGTGAGACAGAGGGACTTTGAAAGGCGGAAAGATGAGGGGGATTTTTCTTTCCTTCATGGTCATATTTGACAGCCATTTCCCAAGTGGTATTAATAAACATCTGAACTTCAAACACTTAACTATATTTCTTGGTATTGTTGCTAGTTTTCTGTCTTGACGAATGTCCTACCCAAGTGAGTTCTACATGCACACAGTGCCATGGGTTTCCATGAACTTTCGGGTTCGGAAATACGGATGGATGTGTGTTGAAGCTTTTATCAGTGCCCAGAGGTATTAGGGTGCTGATTATCATTCTGGAGACAGACATCTCAAAAGTGTGAGCCCAAAGACCAGCACCATGGGACAAAGAAAGTAGAAGTGCACATGATCTTTTAGCAAAAGGGCCAGAGGTCCAGCAGTACCACAAGTACAACCTTAGCATCATTTGTTTGGCTCTCAGCTATCTCACAATCCATCAGTGTGACTTTGATTACATCACTTAATCGTTCTGCCTATTTTTCACCTGTAAAATGAGGATAATGATGCTTTCATGAACCCTGATATTTACATTTAATAATAATGCACTTGTATGGCTTACCCATAGATGCCGTCTGATCAATAGTTATTTTTGCGGATTCAGATAGCATTTACAGTTATAGGAAGAGGAAGAAGAGAAACAGATAGATGGAAGGTGCAAGCAGTGACAGAGATTGAGGAAAATGGGTTTTGGAGGTCCAGGTAATTGAGTAGCTGTAAGGCAAAGACTTAGGTCAGGAAATTTAAACACAGAGCGTGGAGCAGAAAGAAAAATATCAGTGAAGACCTGGGAGCACTTATGACCCTAGCTGGAAGCCACTGTCCTGGCCCAAAGGTCCTGGCATGACAAACCAAAGGGAGAGGAGCTTTAGATGTGTGTCTGGCAGGTGCTGGACTCCCTGAGCCTGGCTGCCACCTTGCATTTGGAGCTGGAGGTCTGTTGACATCACCCAAGTGGAAGCATGGATCAAGCTGATTCCCATTCCACGTGACAATGGGACTTAAGTTGGGGGTCATCACTGCCAAGAGCAATGCTGCTCCACGTCCTCTCTATCCTGGGGACAGGTGATGGGGGAGACAAGTGGCGGAGGCTCCTGTGCATCCAGAGGAACGCAATCATCCCCGCCCCCACGGAGGAATGAGTGACAAGTGATGATGTTCTGAAGGACCATCCTGGTCAGACACCCCTGTGGCCGCCATTTTGGATGACAGCAGTTGATCTGACACTGTAAGGAAAGCAGAGTGGAAGAAGATGAGCAGGATGTTTGAACCCTGGCACCGTGAGACTCAAGTCTTACTCTACTGCCAACTGGAACATCATGAGGAAGAATTTGTATCTTTTTCCACATCATGGCTCCCTTATGTCTCACAGCAGGACTATCAATCAGTCCCTAACTCATAGGATTGTTGGTGCATCGATCATATCACATGTCTAAGACCATAACAGGTAAATAGTAAGAGTCAGGGATTTGATTTTTATTCCAGCTGATGAGTACAGATCTGTAAGCTCACCAACCTGGCTGTACTTCTCCTTGGGTTAGGAATTCCACTGGTGATTTTCTGAAATTTTCAGAAAGAGATCCTGGGTAAAAGAACCTGGGAAGTCACAGTTGCCTGATTTTTCTATAACTGAGTTTGACACATGTTGTCACCCTGATGAAAGTCTTTCTATTTCCAGTCACTTTCAGAATGAAGTCTCACCTTCCTCTTCCTCATCCTCTGCTGAGGGTTGTTTTGATCAGTGTGGACCTAAGACATTAAGAAGCAGTGTGGTTTTTTAGTGTTAACAACCCTAAACTTTGAATGTTCATAGCTGTCAGGTTGTTTAGTATTAGTGGCCTTCCTTACTATGAGAGCAAGGCCACTATATTTCATATTTGTTTGCTCTGACCCTCAAACTTATCCTGGAAAATACTTGTTGAATAGATAACTGATTGAAGAACTTAGTTACTGGTGCACACCACAAAATAATATTCCTCATATCGTGCTTTCTAGACCACCTGCACCCGCAGGTCCTTGGGAAGGCTCTTAACATTGGGAGGTTCTGAGTTTTACCCTAGACCTCTAGTGTGCTTTAGGTGGGTCCTGATATCTACATGGTGAGATCAGGTGATATAATCAGGCTCATGTTGAGAGTAAGAGAGAAGGAGAGAAAGGTTACAGATATTATCACCCATCAGCAAGCACCAAGCGACTGATTCATGGATAGGAGGAGGATCAGCAGAGTTGGGGAACTCTGTAATTAACAAATATGTGACATTTAACTTTAATTGCATCAACCTGACTTGCTTACGCACTGCCGAAGGAATTAGTAAATCATACTTCTGTGTATATCTGGGTGGGCCATAAAGGCATGATTGTGGGTGCTATATGATCACTGGCCCCTTCCTTCCTGGTCTGTTCCCTTGTTCTACTTCCCAGATGCCTTGAACTGAGCAGCTCTGCTCCCCACACCCTTCCACCATGATGCTTCTGCTGTGGAGGCTGCTGACCATGGACTGAATCCTCTGAAACCACAAGTGATATGAAAGCTCTCCTATTTTAAATCATGGATTTCAGACACTGTGTCCAATAATGAGGATGATGACTAATACAACAGTATAATCTATAATAGTACACTGCATCAACAAATACAAAAACAACACAAAAATTTTAAACTTGGAGTCAGTAATCTGTAGGAAGGAAGGAAGAGTAACATGTAAATACTTCAGGAAGATTTCAAACCCGAAAAACTGGAATTTTAAAAGCTGAAGAACAGAGAAATGACTAATATAGAACATCTATGCTGTTTACATGTAGCATGTTCCCCAAGACTCGTGTGTTCAGAGCTGGGACTTTTCAAAAGTGATTGGAATATGGGGGTGCTGTACTGAACAGTGAGCTAATCCACTGAAGAATCCATAGGTGAAAGTGCTGCTAGGGGTAAGGGTCTTGTCAGAAGAGAGGCACTGGTGTGACCCAGAAGGATTTATCTCTCTCCCTGGTTTCTCCCATTTCCCTGCTTCCTGGTCGCCATGAGGTAAGCACTCTGTTCCACCAGGCCCTTTCACCACGCTTTTCTGACCTGCAAGCCAGACACCTCTGGACAGAATCCACTAAAGACTGTGAACCAAAAGGAGTTTTGCTTGCTTAGGCTGTGGGTGCTAGGTATTCTGTCCCAACAATGACTATACAAATGTACACCATAAGTTTATGGCTAAACTTTATAAGATATTATAGTACACAACACAGGTACTCAGTTCAGGTCAGAGGTTTTTTTTTTTTTTTTTTGCTTTTTGGAGACAGGGTCTCGCTTTGTAGTTCAGGCTGGCCCTGAGCTCACTATGGTGCCCAGGCAAGCCGCTGCGAACTCAGCAATCCTCCTGTCCCTGCCACCCGAGTGCTCGGATTACAGGCGTGAGCCACCACGTCCAGCATTGTGGTATGAGGTGTTCATTGTTGGTGGGCGTGTCTCCACGCCCAGCATTATATGTGGTTACTGGGGATCGAACTCAGGACCTTGCGCTTGCGAGGCAGGCACCGGAACCACTGAGCTAACCCTCCGGCCCGAGTTTTTTTTTTTTTTTTTTTCTCTTTCCATTCTCACCAAATGGCCTCATTAACTGAGCCAAGGAGAAGCAAACTGTCCTTGGATCGAGTGTGGCACTGTCAGCAGCCAGGACCAGGTGAAATGCAGAGCTGTCATACATCTTTCCTTCTGCTCTGAGTCCCCTGAGCCCTCCGGACTGCATGACCTCCACTCCAAAGTGACAGGTGAAATTCAGTTACACTTATCTCCCTTATCTGGGGTTTTATTTTATGAGGTTTCTGTTATCTGAAATCAACCATGGTTGACTATATTAAATGGAAAATTCTAGAAGTAATTCATACATTTTAAGTAACTTATGATAGTTGTAGTTTATTATTAGTCATTGTTGTTATTCTTTTACCTAATTTATTAATTAAATTATATCATAGGAAGGTACATACAGGAAAGTATATAGTATATATAGGGCTTATTGCTAGTCAGTAGTTTTTGGAACATATCTCTTTGGATAAAGGGGAAATGTCACATGCAGTTGTTATTAGAATTATATATGATAAATTGTTGTATCTGGGTTCACTGATTTAAGTATTTTTATGATTTAGGGGAAGCTGGTTATGTTTGTGTTTGTCAACTGATGTGGAGTTTGTGAACTGAAGCAGAATTTGATCTAAAGCTTTTGTTTGAGAACTGAATTATTTACAAACAAAAGCATTTTTGGGCTGCAAATTTAGCTCAGTGGTTCCGGTACCTGTCTAGCAAACACAAGGTCCTTGGTTTGATCCCCTGATCCCCAGTAACCACATACAACAATATCAGACATGGTGACTCGCACCCACCAGCAATTAGTACCACACAGCACAGTGCGGGGCATGGTGGCTCACGCCTGTAATCCCAGCACTCAGGAGGGAGGGGCAGAAGGATTGCTAAATTCAAGGCTTGACTGGGCTACATAGTGTGCTCAGGACCAGCCTGAGCTACAAAGCGAGACCCTATCTTTAAAAAAAAAAAGCATTTGTAAACCTTGGTACCACTGTATTATTATTCTTAAAGAAATTGGTCCCTAGATTAAAACAAACAAACAAAATACTAAGACTTGAAGAGTGCAAGGACTTCCCCACTCTTAGGTAGAATGGGTAGGTGTGCAACTTTAGTTTTAGCTTTGTTGTGTTCATGTGTGTAACTATGTGTGGTGTCTGGGAAGATATTGAGCCAGAATCCTTTCTCTTCCATGGCCAGCAGGATTCGAAAGTATAAACCAGAATGCACGGAGGACCTCAGATCCTTTTTTGAGCACATTTGTTTGGCTGCACCACCGAAGCAGGCAACATCTCGCTTACTCTCTTGGGTGTTTTCATCTGGAAATATTAAACAAGCCTGTCTCAGGGCACAGGTGACTGACTCAGTGGGAAGGGGCAGCTGCTAGATGGTTGACCTCAGAGGTGACTAGGATCAAAGTGGACACAGGCTTTGTAGATCAAAGCTGTTGTTTCCCCCACAGAGCGGGCCAGAGAGCCAATGGAGGGCAGTGTGCAAGTCCGGGCTGCTGGAACATTGTGCTCCAATCAGTTCATGTTCCTCATTAGGCAGCCAAACACACCAGCAGAGGCTTCTGGGTGGTCTGCCTGTGGGTCTCCAGTTGCTAACCATTGCTACTGCTCTGGGGGGTGGGGTTTGCCCAGGCCAAGGAGCAAAACGTTCTGATCTTCAGTTGGCATTTTGTTCCCTCCCAGCGCTGTCGTAATTTCTGGAGAAATGTTCTGTTGTCCTTGGGAGTCCGCTTGCAATGAGTTATCAGTTTTATCCTTCAGGCTTAAGGAGGTACACAGACATTCAAAGTCACCCTAATCTCTGGGTGTCGTTTGCTGGCCTTAGTTAAAAGGCTATCTTTAAAAATCTGCGTTGTGAGGATCAGTGCATACAGGCCTCCATGCCAGGGCAGAGCAGAAAATAATAAGTTTCTGACTTGGGACCTTCCTAACTCTCAGAAATATACGGGTCATTCCAGTCCTCACAGTTTGGCATGGTTATCCCCAAACCAAGGTGAAATGACTCACACAGGAACAGTTAGACATGGACGTTCTGGGGCTTACACCAGTCCTTTGGATTCTGGACCTCTGTCCATTCTGTAGTGCCATGTGAGTCACAGCTACAAACAACCCAGGTCTTGGGGGCAAGCAATCCACATTAATCTCATTTGCTGGTCTGTGGAGGAGGTGAGAAGCTGTGTCCCTCAAGGGCCTCCGTTGGCTCAGCCTTGTCTCTGGCTGTTCCTGGGTTGGACGGGACTGGGCTTACTGTGTCTGAGCTGGTGTGGGGGTGATGCTTGTTTGCATCGTGGCATCCGGCCTCCTGCCTGCTAGCCTGGGCTGGTGATCTGGGGATGGCGGAGGCCCACAGCCAGCGCTATGACTCAGGCCTGTGCCTACAACTGTGACATGGTCATGTAGAATTCTTCCACTGATTAACAAGAGGTGCTTATTTAACAGTGAAGAAATAAATTGCGTTTACAGATGGCAAAGGCTCTAAACTTGTACTTCAAATGCATCGTTTGGATCTACAGCCCTTTCCCAGTCATTGGACCACAGCATCCCACTGTGTCAGTGTGACGTTTGGGTAGAATATGGGCCACTTTGTGGTCTTTTTCTCTTTTTAGTAAAGAAGTTAGAGTTCCAGTATCACCCTTCTCTTGGCTTAAGTAGCGCATGAGCTCAAAGGTGTGTAATAAAATTCTCATAAAATATCTTCCAACTACACATTGATACCTAAAGAGAAAAGGAGGGAATGAAGTGTCTGGTGCTTTCATCATGGCGTCCTAGAATTCAGACTGAGACCTTGAAGCTTGTGGAAGCATTGCCATGGCTTCTCTTGGGTTGTAAGAGGAAACGGCAAGTCGTCTATTGCAGTTTTAAAATGTTACCTACGAAGCTCTGGTCTCCTTTCTACTCTCGTGTTCCAACTGCTCTGCCCTTTGCCCCAGCCCTTCTCCTCCAGCCACAAGCAGTGGATGTTCCCCTAGTGCAGTGTCCCCCTCCTGTCCCAGTGTCTGTCCTGGCTGCTGCCTCCATCCAAAGAGCTGCTCCTGTGTTCCTCTTCCTCACCCTAACAGCATTCCTGAGCATGAACACTGGGCTACAGCCGTCCCACCCATCCTGTCTCTGTGCACTTGTGGCCCTGTGCTACTTTCTGCTTAACTGAGCCCCTCTCTAGACGGGGCACTCCAGAATAGAGAGGGGTTCCTTTTCTATTTCTGGTGCTCTCTACATGCAGAACGGGTAGTATTTCTTTGGCTAATTAATGGATACACCACTAAGACACTCACCTGTCCTCAATGTTGGTTATTCACTGGGGAAGAGACTTTTTAAAGTTCCTAATGCCTCTCTCGCAAAGTTTATGATTAAAATGAAACTTTCCAGAATTGTTCCTTCACACAACAGTTTCCCTTAGTATTTTGTAGCAGTCCACAGGTTGAGGTGGCTGAACATATTGAACAGAAGAACCTTGTTTCGGACACAAAGCTTCAAGCTGTGACCTATAATTCCAGGTCCCTGAGTCCTCTTGGAGTCCAGAGGGACAGCTTTGTTTCCGAGAGGCCATCCAGCCCCAGCCTCATCCTGTTTGTCTCCTCTCCTCACTCTGGAGACTTGGCATGGACCCTCCCTGCTGGGACAAAGCTACCACTGGATAGGGTGTGTTTTCAAGAATGAGGGTGTGTGTGGGACTGGAATTTCTATAAACGGTCCCACCCCAGACAGTTCACGGATGAGATAGGGTGGAGTGAAGGATCATGGGTATGAGGAAGAGGGACCAGCAAATAAACACTGACTGTTACAATGATTCATGCATATGTAAGTTTACAGCCAAGAATGATTGTCTTAGGATATATGTATGTACATAAATATGTTTATGTATATAACATGTAAATATATATCTAGATGTATGCATTTATCTCTCTCTATAGACACATATATTCCCATTTCAGGGTATACACTGTACACAGATGATATATATGTGGATACTTGACACGCATCATATACAAAGCATGTATTATACATTTACAACTCTGATTAACTTTCTACACTGAAGGATATTAATGCCCATTCAAAAGCATGTGTGCATACAAATATCTATATTACTATATGTGTATATGGGAGTCACACGTATATATGTGCAACGTAGCAATTTCTATTTATTCACAAGCAAGCATGCCTATTGTTTTACATATGCAGAACTATGGGCATACAACTTGCATGTCACTTTACCACATCCTAGATTTCAAATATGTAATATGGATTTTTTTTTCTGGTATCAGGAATTGAACTCGGGACCTTGTGCTTGCCAGGCAGGTGCAGACCCATGGAGCTAAATCCCTGGCTCAATATGGATATTTTTGTACAAGAGATAGTAAGGAGGAAATTCAAAACTGTATTTAACATCCTATTGTTTCATTCTGAAGTTTGTCACAGGAGAGTACTTGCGCATATTAGTTATCCATGAATATCCCCGTTGATTAGATCTCTCAAAAAGCCAAGTTTTGTGACGGTATTGCTGGTCTGTGGAACAAATGCACCCAAGATCTCCGTGGGACTCCAGTGACCTGGGCCCCTCTGACTTTGATGTTAATCCCAGCACCCTTGAGAACCTGCAGTCCCTCTTCTTGGGTTCCATTTTTCTCCCATGTACCATGGGGGTGCTGCCGAAACAGGTCCCAGAATCTTTGCTAGTGGCTACATGAGTTGCTTCTTTATTGTTGTTGTCAGCCTTGGGAGTTTTCAAAAACAGATCCTCATGGGCAAAAATGGGAGGCCACTGGCACGCAGCTCCTCCTTGGTCCTGCTCCCCAGGTCAGCGAGACGGGGAGCACCGCTCCCACTCAACTGCATGAACCTCCTAACTACACCCCAGGAGGTTCAGGGTGAAGACAAGCCCTAAGAGCCGGCCACAGATATCCCCTAGGTGGCCTGTGGTAGGTAGGTGATATCCATACGGGCAGAGGGCTGTGGCTGCAGAAAAATCACCAGAAAGCAGATTTCGATCCTGTGCTTTTGTTTCCTATCCCACCCCCCAGAAAGCCACTCAGAACTCCCTCGTGTGTCTGGTGAAGGTCACGATCCTCTCTACCTCCTGGCAGAAATCTGGCCTAAGGTCCAACAAAGTCACGCATAAGCTTTGGACACTGTGAGGAGATTCTGCTGAGATGATGATGATAATTCAACTCCTGCAACAGCTCTGAGGAGTCCTGAGGACCGAGGGGGAAGCCCAGGCACAGTGGTGGTTTTCCAGGTCAATGGTAAGGAGCACTGGGCAGAGGCACAATATTTGAAGAATACGGTGGAATTCACGAAGGCTCCCACTGAAAGTTAGTGTGACTTTTATTTATGTAGCTGACAAAATACAATCATATTGTAGTAACTGTAAAATCAGTGTTGCATCTTTCATATCCCACCATGCTTCTGCACACTGCAAATCCAAATTATAGAATGTATTGAATTCGTTTTCACGTTTTAAAAAAAGGTCTGTTAATGAAACACAAGTATTAGTGTACTGTACTCATTTTAATATGAATAACTATATCCACTATGATGTTAGTATGATTTCTTTTAAAATCTTTAGGTTTAGGCTTTTAAACTAATCTGAGAATTGGGTTTTAGGCATTATCATGCCGCCTAAGAAGTGTGTGATATACAAATAGCTCAGAAATCCTGAATACAACAAAGACATTGTCTGGAATGCCTGAGGGTCAGCTAAACCATAAATGTAACTTCTGATCGTACTGTGAATCAGGAAAAGGTGTAGCATAGGGTGAATGTAAGGAGTGGAAGTAAAAATGCAAATAGACAACCTGGTCACTGAAGCTGGAAGCTTTTTAGAAACTGAATTGGTGGCAGAGTGGGGCAGGCAGTAGCCAGTGTAGACTATGGTGGGTGGGATGAAGCTGTTGGTAATGGCCATGTGGGTCAGCTTGACAAGCCTGTGGGGTTTTATTACATTCATCCTATTGGCAGTAGCAATACTGATGATCAATATAACAGCATATATGTGTCTGACCAGATGTTAAGAATTAAAGCTCAGATTTGGGAAACCAAAGTTTTGGGCAGTGCATTTACTTTCCATAACGGGACAAATGATACAATTAGGATTTAAATCCAGAGAGTTCAAATGCCCTGGGGCTTGATTACAACGGCCCAGCATTTCCTCAGATGCTGATCTTTTGTATAGATATGTGTGGCTGTTTCTGGAAAGTGGGACCTGGGACCCGGGATCTGTCTCTGGATTTCTAAGATTCCTCCAAACCAGTTTTACAGCATCAGGTGTCGGTGAGGATGAAACTGCTGGAAACCGCGTGCAGATTCCTCTTTACAGGGGAAGACATTCAGCTGAACAGAGAGTCCTGGGGTGGGCACAGTGCTGCCTGTCTCAGGCAGCAGAGCCAGCAGTGTCTAGTCTGGTGGCTTGTGCTGTGTGTGTGAAGAGCTTCTCTTATACCGATTCTTGTGCTGAATCCGTTCCTGAGTGAGCAACGTCGGGACACCCCGGGTAAACTGAAGGCGCTCTTAGGGAAATTCACCAGCTGGAAACCTCAATTTGCCCTGTGTGAGCGGCAGAGGTAGGGCTGAGATCATGGGCAGCAGAATTCCCAGCGCTATCACCTTGCCATTATTTTTACAAAAAAAAAAAGTTAAATCTGCAGCAACAAAATAACAATGGGAGGCCGGGCGTGGTGGCTCACGCCTGTAATCCCAGCACTTGGGAGGCAGAGACAGGAGGATTGCTGAGTTTGAGGCTTGCCTGGGCTCCATAGTGAGCT
>PVIC010004687.1:0-61285 GCA_004025085.1 Thryonomys swinderianus
GCTGTCCTACTTTCTAGAACTCATTTGCATCTACAGGTGTTCATGCCAAAGAGAAGATCCGGGAATTGTCTATCTGTGATCTATTGATTTCACTTATTAGTATATCCTCCAGATGTCTCCATTTGCACCTAAATGGATCGATCTTGTCATTCTTTATGGCAGAGTAATACTCCATTTTGTAAAAAAAACCACATCTTCTGTCCATCAACTGGAGAGTGGTTTTGCTTTTTTGAGGAGGTGAGATGAGAGGGAAGGAAGCGAGGCTGCCAGGAAGAAGAGGGAGCCAGGGCAGCGGGCAGCGGCAGGGAACCCAGGAGCAGGGTCCCTGGGGCCACAGGGGCCGGCGGAGGGTCGGGAGGAGAGGCCGGCCACAGGGCCTGGGTCAGAGGCTCGGATGGGCCCGGACAGCGAGGCGTCCTTACAGGGTCTGAGCGGGCTGGCAGAGTGGGATCCGGACGGGTTACTCGGGCCACCCGCCAGCGGCCCGGCGTTAGGACCCCGCTGCTCAGTGAGGAGGGCAGCGCCGGGGCTCAGGAGGGAAACTGGGCCTGCAGACTCGGCTGTGGCAGACGCTCCGCGCCATGGACATGACCACATGGCGTCTGAGGCGGTGTCCCTCACAAAATGGGACCTTGCACAAGGCCACGGCTTTGGCGAATGGTTTAAAGCTGCGGTGCCATCGCCATCGCCAACCCGGTCTCCAGCCCTCACGGCCGCTGACACTCCGTAAAGGCCACTCGAGCCGGGAACACCGGCCGCCTCGGCCCTCTGAAAGCTCAGCCAGCAGCCGACACCAGCTCTCCGCCCGCCTCTGCCCGCGGCCTGGCTGCTTCCTTCCCCTCTCGGGGTCTCCACATCGTCTCCCTCCTCATCTCTCCCTGGACAAAGCAGAATTCATTTCTTTTTCTTTCCCCTTTTAAGTATAAGATCATCCCTACCCCAGGGACCCACCCCCTGCTGGTCTTGGTGAACCCGAAGAGCGGAGGGAGACAAGGAGAGAGGTACGTTTCCCTCTTCTACGGGGCAGAAAGACCCGACGGCTCCTGGGTCTCAGGCAGTGAACTATGGACCTAGAACCGGCCTCTCCTCCACCGCGTGGCCCCAGTGACTTAATGTTCCCGTGCCTCAGTTTCTTCCTCTGTGAAATGAGATGCTATTTCTGCCCATGGGGTTATTTTAGGAATTAGAATAAACCCAGTGCTGATTTAGCCCAGGACCCGTCACCTGAGCCCCTGCCGCGGCTCCTGGGGACCTCTGAGGGGCCGTTCCTTCTCAGCCTCCGGTGTCTTGGTTTAAGAGACATGCTGGGACTCACCTGCTCAGGACCCCCTGGCCCGGCCCCTCCCCTGAGCAGGTGCGACACTCACCTCATCGGGGCAGAAACGGGGGCCGCTGAGCGGAGCGGGAGGAGAGGGGACCAAGGCCCAGAGTGAGCCTGCCCCCGGGTCGGTCCAGAGGGAGCCGGCGCGTGACACACCTGCCCATGTGAAAAGGGAGAAATAAGGCTTAAGTGAGAACGACCCGAGTCAGGGCACAGAACCCACCTCCTGAGCCGGAGCCCAGAACCGAAGCCCAAGGCAGCCCCGCCTCCCGTCTAGCTCCACCTCCCCTGCGTTTCGGGGACCGGGGGTGCAGGCCCCCCCAGCTCTTCGGTGCCGGGGACAGTCCACGCCCGGGCACGCTGCATGCAGTGCACATGACGCTGGGCACCAGGCGCTGTGGAGGAAAGAGCGTGCGTCCTTGTGCTTCCGTCCTCGGTTCCCTGCAGGGACACCGCTCCCCGGGGTGGGGAGCGCGGCCCTGGGCTGGCAGAGCCCACAGGGCCCGGTCTCCTCTGTGGGTTTCCATGAAGGCTGCTTCCCGCCCCAGGGTGTGGAAGCGCCAGCCCCGTGTGACTCCTCACAGTGACGTCTCCTCCTCTGTCTTCTCCCTCCCTCCCTTCCCCCTGCAGAATTCTTCGGAAATTCCACTACCTGCTCAACCCCAAACAAGTTTTCAACCTGGACACGGGGGGCCCTATGCCAGGGTACGGAAACAGTCATCTTTACAGCTGATTCCTCCTCCTCTTCCTTCTCCTCCTCTTTACTCTCCAAAGAAAATGCTTTTCTTTGCCACTGAGTGCATCATCACCCCTGCCGCTCCACAGCCTTGCTGTCCTGTGTCTGGAATCACAAACGGAGTCTGGAGGTGCCAGGGACACACCCCTAGGGCTGTTTGGGAAGTAACCCGCCCGCTGTCTCTCGTCCCTGTCAGAAGCTGTTGATTTTGTGAGAAGGGAAAAGCGCATATACTTCGGGTGTGCTTGACAGAAAGGGAAGGCTGGTGACTTATTTGCTCTTCTCGGCAAAACTATGTAGGCTGCTGTCTTCCTGGTCCACCCCAAGGGAGGACAGCAGGTTCCCTGGCATCGGCTGGGCCTCCAAGGGTGGGAAGCAGTGGCAGAGCCGGTGCCCTTGCGCCATCTGCTGGCTGAGGCTTTCCTGCCTCTTAAATGCCATTTGTTTCTGGCTTCAGCGAAGTCCCTCCCAGAGGCCGGTACTAGTAAGGATCCTAAAAATAGAATCTGTCCTCAACTCGCTTGTCCGACACAACGCTGCTATTTATAACAGTGGCACTACAAGTCCCTGTTACAAGGAGAAAGAGACACGAATCTATGTCAGTACTCCTGCCACGATTTACCTGGAAATTAACCCCCCCAGGACCCCCTCCCCTGCTCTGCTGCAGACCCTGGCACGTTCCCCACAGTTGCCAGTTACTGCTGGAGGGCACGGCCTTGTGCATGAGCAGCAGTCCACAGGCACGGGGTGGCCCAGGCCCTTTGGGGATATTTCCGCCCCTAAACGCAGCACTCTAGTTCTGCTGCATCCTAAGGGTCAGGACCATGGGTGAAGAGCCGGGGACCCGCTTCCAGGGCCGGTTGATCCTGACTGACTCCGACGTGCTTGAACGTTGTGACCAGGCAGGGAGGTTACAGTCAGAGAAGTGGAAGACAGGGAACGGGGCTTCGCCTACATGGGTGTCAGGGAATCAGGGAGCCCCCAGGCTGGGCGGAGAGGAGGCCCGGACTTCAGCTCCCATAGTCTGTCCCCACTGGGCCCACGTGTGCTGGCCCTAGAGCAGGGGTTTTTCACCTTTATGTGCCTCAAACCCCTTCTGTAGTGTAGAGACAGCAGATCCTCCTTAGAAGAATATTTCCTGGTGCCGAAAATGAAACAATTTAGGATTACTGGGGAAACTAATTAGGCTGAAAAACAGTTATCAAAACATTTAAAAACAAATCTGTGTCGCGGCGGCTTGCCTGGGCACCATAGTGAGCTCAGGGCCAGCCTGAACTACAAAGCGAGACCCTGTCTCAAAAAGCAAAAAAAACAAACAAACAAAAAAACAAACAAAAAAACCAAATCTGTGATTTGGAAATAATATATGCTTTACCAGTGCATTAAATAGCAATATTCATAGGTACATCTAATAACCACAGTGAAATCCCTGATTTGTTCCCTGCACTCACAGTGTGAAGTAAAAGCTAAATTTCAGTCAGTGCTTTAGGAAGACAGGGATGTAAATTTTCCCCCATGAGTTCTCAACCCTCCGAGTTCTACCCACAAACCCCTTGGAAGCTGCTGGGCCCCAGGTGACGGAGGTGCTGCTCCAAAGGGGGTAAGCTCCTGGGGGAGGCAGGGTGCAGGCCGGAAGGTCAAAGTCCCACGCGTGTCATGGAAAGGGGAAGTGGCACAGAGCGGCCAGGAGAGCCCCAGGGGCTCAGAGTGTCACGAGCATTTGTGTTAGTGCCAAAATGGGCACACTGGATTCCTTGGGCCTCTACTATTTAGTTAGACAATGCTGCCAAAGGGTCCTGTGTGCCAAACGTGGGATCAGAGTGTCTTGAGACAGAGTTGACTTCTGGGACTTTTCTCACACTCGGTGGCACACACCGTGATTGCCGTTCCGGACGTCACGTGACCCTCTCAGCTCCCTAAAGAATCCAGGTTTCGCATCCTCCCAGGGAACAGGGGACCGACTCAGAGCACGGCTGACGTCACCCACGACGGCCTTTCTCCTCCTCCGCAGGCTGAACTTCTTCCGGGATACTCCAGACTTCCGCGTGCTGGCGTGCGGGGGAGACGGCACGGTCGGCTGGGTTCTGGACTGCATCGGTGAGAACGACCGGGGAGGCTTGGGTCCCGGCCGGCGGAGGGCCGGAGTGAGGGAGCGAGGCGCAGGGTGGGCCCGGGCAGGCCGGCCGGCCGAGGGCCAGGCTGGGAACCAGGCGCGGACGCGGACGCGCAGCCAGGGCAGGCTGAACCCTGGAGCGGAGTCCCGGGAGCCCGGCCGGAAAGCGCGGACGGCGCGAGCGCAGAAAGGCCAGGCTGGGCCGAGTCTCTCACGCCGGGGTCAGTGCGGAGAACCTGCGGCCGAGCTGCTGCCCAGCCTGGATCCGAGGCCATGGACACATGGCGGGGAGCCTTCATGTGTCGTCTCCGACTCTACCAGCCAGGGAAACGCTGTGGCCTGGAAAGGAAGCCCTGGGGGGAGGGGGTCGCCAAGGTGAGAGGGGGCCAAGCTGCTTCCGGTTGTTCCATGTTCGTTCCACGAAGGCGACCACGAGGCCGTCTGTGCCACACCCTCCTCGGGCCTGGGGTTAGGGCAGTGAGCACGGGGGCCAGACCCTGCCGGAAGGGAGTGCCTGTCAGAGCAAGCACTGGGCAAGGAGGGAGGGGGAGGGGAGGGAGAGAAGGGGAGGAGAGGGGAAGTGAAGAAAGGAAGAAAGAAAGAAAAGAGGGGGAAAGAGGAAGGAAGCAAGATGAAAGACGGGAGAGATAAAGGCAGGAAAGAAGGAAAGAAAGAAAGAAAAGAAAGAAAGAAAGAAAGAAAGAAAGAAAGAAAGAAAGAAAGAAAGAAAGAAAGAAAGAAAGAAAAAGGAAGGAAGGAAAATGTCGAGTGCCAGAGGACAATTTAGACACTGCAACAGTGAAAGCCACAAGAAACCCGGCACAGGGTGAGAAGGAGCCGCAGTCTGGGACCCAAGGGTCAGAAAAGCCTGCAGAGGGCGGAGGAGGAAATTTTGCTTGTGGAAACCTGGAGGAGGGACCCGCTGAAGGACTCAGCGGTGCAAAGGCCCTGGGGTAGGAGCCCTGGGGTAGCGGAGGCGGGTCAGTGCGTGCCAAGTCCGTGCAGGAGGTAACACAGGGGATGGATCAGAGCTAGTGAGGCCACACGGGCCTGTAGGACGCTACGTAGAAAGAACATGGCTTCAGTTCTGGGAGACCCCAAGATGTCTGGAAGGAGGAGATGACAGATCAAGAAACAAGGGCAGAAGCAGGAAAGCCAGCCAGGAGACCGCAGTGGCCATCCGGAGGAGAGCCGTGGGCCACAGCAGGGCCCGTGGGCAGTGAGAAGAGCCAGACTCCTGCCGTCTCCCAGGGTGGAGGGAGCCCACGGCAGAGGTGGACTGACCACCGCGAGAAGTCTCGAGTGGCCGGGAGCAGCCCGGACCTGCGGAGGGTCAGGGGCCTCTGCCACCACTGCTGCCCACAGCGCCGGTTTCCATGGACACAGCCCCGCGAGCAGCCACCCGCACTGTCACCTCCCTGGGAGCTTCGCGTCTTGGGAGCCAGGAGGGGCGGCGGGGGCTGCACTGTGGGCCTTGCCTGTGCCCTCTCCGCCCATCAAGGCAGAGTTCCCTCAGGTTCATCTGCAGTAAACGTATGACAGAAGCCGCTCAAAATGGGGAAAAAAAGCCAGGCGTGGTGGCTCACACCTGTCACCCCAGCACTCGGGAGGCAGAGACAGGAGGATTGCTGAGTTCCAGGCTTGCCTGGGCACCATAGTGAGCTCAGGGCCAGCCTGAACTACAAAGCGAGACCCTGTCTCAAAAAAAGAAAAAAAAAAAAAGAGGAAAAAAGACCACAGAAGAGATGGAAACTCGGTCGGCTTTTTCCCAAGCTGAGCAGCGCTGAAAAGCACGGAGGTAAAAGGAGCCTCTGTGCAGCGAGGCCCTTCACTCCCTCCACGGTTCGGGCGAGCTGTGGGCAGTGGCCTTGAAGCCCGGGCTGCCGGGTGCCAGGGCCGTGATGGGGCACACACAACGCTGCGGCGGCGGCTCTGGCTGCTGAGGGTGAAGACGGGCTCTCCCGGGACCTGGAGGGCCGCCTGAGGGGCTCACCGACGGACCCAGAGCCGGGGTGGCAGCCAGTCTCTGGCCTTCCGCCGCCAGCCCCTCCCTGGGCTCTGCCCACGCCCTTCTCTCGGCCCGAACACCCACACAGTCCCTGTCCCCACACAGGCCCCTTGTCCCTTGCTCCCAGCCCTGGGCCCAGCACCCAGAGCCGCACTCCTCTCCTGGCCCGGAGGGACTTGACCTGGAGGCCCAGCTCCGCCGGCCCCTGACTGTGGGCACTGTGAGAGCCTGGGCACCGGGCATCCAGCCGCCTCCCCGGGCTCACACCGTCCTCTGGGGCCAAGCGACCAGCACACACAGCCGCGAGGCGGCGGGGTGGGGCTCGCTCTGACGGCAGCGGGGAGGGTCCGAGGGCTGAGCCGCAGAGGCCCTGTGACCCAGGGGCCGGAGCCCCGGACAGCGCGGGGGCTGCTGAGTCCACGGAGGAGCAGCGCCCTAACGTGGCGTGCCTGGCCCGAGAGGGCAGAGGAGGCCGTGGCAGCGGTGGCAGGGGACAGGCGTGACCGGCGTGCGTGGGATCCGTTCGGGAGACAGGACACAGGAAGTGGTGTGAGCGCAGGGGTTTGAAGAAGAGTCAGAAACCCAGGATGCCAGAAAGGCCGCTGGGTTCAGAGCTGCGAGGAAGGCTGGCCGCCCAGCGGGTGGGGGGACCCCAAAGGACGGAGCAAAAAGGGAAGTAAGAGATGTCCGGGTAGAGAAAACAGCACACGCCAGGAGCAGAAGGCCCACCACGTGGCCGGGACTGCTGGGCCTTGCAGCGGGCTCCAGCCCGGAGTGCTTCGCCCTCACTCCGAGCACAGAGCAGACAGCCTCGGACTCCACGGGCGGCCGCACACCCCACCTGCGGATTCCTGCAGCCTCTGGCATGTGGGCGCCAGAACACAAAGGGCTATGGAAACGCCCAGGTGTGCCTCCCCATCCTGGGGTCCCGTCAGGGCTCCGCTGAGCGTCTCTGATGCCTCTGCCTGCGACTCCACTTCCACTGCCATCAGGGGGAGAAAAGAGTAAAAATCTGTATTTGCAATTCCAGAAAGTGGAGACAACAGTAAACTGACAACTCCAGGAGTTTTGCTTATTTCGCACCATGCTGTCTCTTTAACTTTTAAATGCAAATAGCTTTCCGGGAGCGTTTTCAGTTTTCCCTCCTGCCTCAGAGGCACCAGTTTTACTAATCTGGGCAGGTGCTCAGCCCTGAAGAGAGGGGTGTCGGAGCCACAGACCCCGGCTCTGGACCCCGGCTCTGGAATGACTTGCCCACGACACGCCTCCCCTTCTTCCCGTGCGAGGACGGCACGTGCTGCGGAGCCGCTCTGAGAGACGAAGGGGCGTGTGTGGCTCTCGTGACAGGTTAACCCCGGGCCGCCTCAAAGCGCACAATCAGGATGAAATTTGGACCGATGTGGCTGCAGAGGAAGCGGGAGTGGGCTGGCTCCGCGCTGGCGATGGCTCTGGGGGCAGTGTGTTCACCCCAGAGCTTCGGCCGCAGAATGCTTCCGAGGGGGTCAAGCAGCCAACCAGGGATGAGGGAGATGGTGCCGACCCGTGGCATCCGGTTCTCTGTTCCTTTGTATCGGTTGCAGACAAGGCCAACCTCCCGAAGCATCCTCCTGTGGCTGTCCTGCCTCTTGGAACCGGAAATGACCTTGCCCGCTGTCTCCGCTGGGGTGGAGGTGAGTCTGCACGGACGCGGTGCCAGCCTGGGGCTGCCCTGCAGAGCCGGCAGCACTGCTTTGTGGATCACAGTGGGGGTCATATCATCCGGGACCCTCCCTGCCCCCATTCCGCGTGGGTCTGGTTCCCCTCTTCTGGGCTCCCCACCCCGTCTCTATCATCCAAGGACATCAGCACAAAGCCCACCTCCCCCAGGAGGACACTAACGGCAGCTTCAGGAGAAACACCCAGTCTCTCCCCGATGGGGATCGCTTGTCCACGTTTCCTGCATGAAATGTCTCCTTTCCAAAGTTAATGGCCTTTGGAATTAGATGCGGCCGCAGAACAGCATCAAAACGCTACTCTCAGAGTCCGGGACACCCAGCCCACCCCGGCTCCCGGGGCCTCAGGCTCCCAGGTCGGAGTTTCCCGGGGGGCGGGGATGCAGATTGGTAGCCCCCTTGCGATAGAGGGGCAGGAGCTGTGAGGGCCTTTGCAAATGGCAGCAGCGCCAGTGAGCTCAGCACGGACGGGTCTGGCGGGCCGCAGAGGGCCGCGGGGTCCAGAGGGCTGGGCGGGCCAGAGAGTGATTCAGGACCAGGAGGGGAAGGGCTGTGCTCAGAGGCGGGCCCTGCCTGGTGGGTGGGCGCAGAGGCAGCCCCGGGCGTCTTCACCTTGTGCCTATCTCAAGCCCCGCCCACCCACTGCACCCTCGCCCTCCTCCGAGCTGCGGACTTTCCAGAGCCTGCTGTTAGCGGGCACCTACCCGCACTGGCATCCCACAGTCTCAGGCTCCCGGTCACTCTAGCTTCTTCCTAACCAGTCGCCGTCACACACACACACACACACACACACACACACACACACACACACACACACACACACCCCATGTTCTCCATAGTCCCGGGGACGGGAGCGTCTGCAGCCCACAGACACACTGGGGAGTCTCCTGGTGCAGGTATCCCGGGGGGCTGCCTGCCCTGGCGGCTACCTGTGCAAATGCAAACCGTCCTCCACAGGTTACGAAGGGGGCAGCTTGACAAAAATCCTCAAAGACATCGAGCAGAGCCCCTTGGTGATGCTGGACCGCTGGTACCTGGAAGTCGTCCCCAGAGAAGAGGTGGAGAACGGGGACCAGGTCCCCTACAGCATCATGAACAACTACTTCTCCATCGGCGTGGTGAGTGGGTCAGAGGCCACCCTTGGCGTGACATGGGAGGGCCGAGAAGGGCGCCAGTCCTCTTGTCGCTGTGGGCCCCTGCCCCGGGCCTGTCCTGATGGCTTCCAGCCATGCCCTGGTGTCAGCATCCACCCATGATTCCGTCACGGGTGTGGGCACTCAGTACACGACACCTCTGCCCCTTGATGATGGAGGAACCTCTCCCTACAATTCTAACTAACACAGAACAGACCAGAAGTTTCTCAAAAGATGGATTTATCTTCAGCGTAATTTGAGGTAGTTAAAGAAAACCAATACACAGAAATAACCAAAGGAACAGGCCTGGGGGAAATTTAGATGAGCTTAGGGAATCGGGGATTCTGATCCCCAGGGAGAACCACGTGGTGCCACCGGGATTGGCAATGTTGTGCTCAGAAATCCTCCCTGGGGCCGGAGATTTAGCTCAGCGGTTCCAGCCCTGCCTAGCAAGTGCAAGGTCCCTGGTTCCATCCCCGGAAACCACATACAATAATACTGGGCATGGTGACTCACTCCCACCGGTAATCAGTACCACACACCACAATGCCAGGCGTGGTGACTCACACCTGTCATCCCAGCACTCAGGAGGCAGAGGCAGGAAGATTGCTGAGTTCAAGGATTGCCTGGGCTACAAAGTGAGCTCAGGGCCAGCCTGAGCTACAAGGTGAGATGCTGTCTCAAAGCAAAACATCTTTCCTGTCTTCTGTGTGTGGAGCGCTTCCTGTGCACGGTTTTCCGCACTCTAGCCTCACAGTGACTCTGCAGATCCACCTGTCCATCATCCCCATGTTACAGGAGACACCTCAAGATTCCGGATAAGTAAGAGGCAGGCTAGGGCCTGGGCCTTGTCCCGGCCAAGCTCTTCCCTCTCAGTCTCCTTGTCTTTGCACTTATGCTGCCCATTTTCAGATCTCTGAGGCCAGTCCCCTGGCTGCAGACTGCAGGACACCCATCTGCCTCAGCCATCCCCACTTGGTCCTTTTTTGAAAATGCCGGGGTGAGGGGTGACAGCTAGCTCAAGGAGAGGGCAGAAGCCAGGGAAACACTAAAAATAATGCCTCTATTTACAGAAGGTGGTGTTGGTAATGGTGGTATTGGAGATTTAACCCAAGGAGCACAGAGCTACACCCCTAGACCTTTTTCAATGTTATTTTGAGACTGGATTTCACTTACATTGACACACTAGCCTCATGTTTGTGATCCTCCTGCCTTAGCCTCCCAATTAGCCGGGCCTCCTGCTGTACCCATCCTGATTGTTTTCATTCTTATGGTTATATTGAAATGCATTATCCAGACCCTGAACCCAAGAGCCATGGTTCTTGGGAAAGTTATTCTGGCTCTGATTTGTTCTTGCCAATAGAAGGAAGGAAAGAAGAGGGAGGGAGGGAGGGAGATAATTGTCTCCAAGGAAACATATATAAATAACCTCCATCACCTTCAGTGGTCAAAATATTTATCTACCCTGGCCTGACTTCTAATATTCCAATCTATTTATCTTTTATCAATTATGAAGACCTTCACAATAGCTTCCTCATGATTCTCTTCGTGTACCTTTAGCATATGCGTGTTTAATGTGAACTCGCAAAGGAGTGAGGAGCCAGGACTGTGCACCCTCAGCCTTCTCTCAATAAAATCTTCGCAGGGTTTGTGTGTTCACTCTTTAAAAGTTTGGAGGAGAAAAGCTTGATAAAACAAGTAACCAACACGCAACCCTGACAGTTTGGGGCTGACATTTGCAGAAGGTCTTGTGCCCTATTTGACTTCCCAAACTTTGTAAGGGAAGTACATATGTAAACCAACCCAGTTTCACTTCCTTATGATGATTAAACAGAGCTGGAGTCCTTTGCAAAGAGATCCCTGCAAAGTCTTTGCTTCTGCCGAAGATTTTACTGGCACAAATGGCGGCCTCTGTACATTTATAAAGATGGTGGTGGTGGGGAGGCCCAGCCGCCGTGGATTTCCAGGAAACCTGTCCGAGTTCACCGCTCAGTCCCTTCACTGTCAACAGAACCCACTGAATACTTAGAGGGTTAAATAAGACAGACTCTGCCAGCCCCACCACGGAGTGACTATGATCTCATCGCCACCATATCCCCATCCGTGTGCCAGCTTCCCGCCAGCGGAGACTTAAGCTAGCTGGCTGTATCGCCCCTTCTGAGACCGCGCTCTGGCAAAAGATGTTAAACAGAGTCACGTCCAGAACATCGCTTCCTCTGACTTCTCTGGCTTCCTCCTCTCTACCCTCTATTTTTGAATGAGCAGAAATGTCAGGATGACCAGGTATCAGTGACAGGAAGTTTGGGACGACACCATGATTCCTGGAGAATGTGTAACTCTGAGCTGCTCTCAGGCTCTGCTTTCACTGAGCCGTAGCAGAGCGGGGGAACAGCTAACCCTTCATTCGGTGGAGTCTGTTTCAGGTGCCAGGGAGCCCGGGGGTCAGGAGAGGCCACAGCCATGAAACGGACTGTGCGCCATTTTCTTCCTGACTGACTGTTGTTAGAGTTCAACAACCAGATTTTCCACAAGGACGAGTCCCTTCCCATTAGGGAATCTGCCAACAAAATATGCTTTCCCTGCAAACTTTTGGCTTCCATTAGCATCAGTCTCTTATCCATTCCCTGTGAAGGGAGTAAGACAATGGGACTCACTAGGGAGTGACTCGCACGGGGTCAGCAGTCTTTTCCATCCTCCAGAGGGCCATGACCTATCCCGCTGGCTCCTGTCTTTTTATTTCCATAAGTAGAACAAAAACACCTAGCTCTGTACCGTCTGATACTTAAGCCTCACACTGCATGTGCTCTTCTTGCCCTTGGAATGGGCTTCTCTAAATTAAGGTGTACTGTAAGTGCAAAGCTACACCAGATTTCAAAAGGGGGATGTGAAGATTTTATAGTCTCCCTATCATTTTCATATGATTATAGCTTCAAATGATAATATTGGCAGCATGTCTTATTGGGGATCAATCAAAGTATATTTTTAGAATTGATTTCACTTGTTTCTTTTTCATATGGCTGTTAGAAAATTTTAAGTTATACATGGGACAGCCCTGGCCTAGACATTCCAATATCTCAGAGTCCAAGTAACAGCTTGGAAAAGACCCGATATTCTTCGTCCAACTATTGCCTGGAGTTAGGGTTCAGGGGAGAACACCTCCATGTCCGTACCTCTCGTCATCTCCTCTTCGCTGCACACAGCCAAGAAGATGCCCCAGACAGTAAGGCCATCAGAAACGCCACCAGCATTTTCATCACACACATCAACACCCTTCGACCCACCCCCCACCCCACCCTCCAAACGGAAGTGTCATTTAGCTGCGATCATCGCCAAGAAGGGATTTGGACCATTGTAGCCCTGTTTCCCAAAATTCAAATGAGATCACTACCGATTATAAATCTGCCAAGGTCAGTGCTAGACGCAGAGATACTCAACAGAGTGAATCTTGACTCTCTTTTAATCCCCAGGTAGAGAAAAATAGCCAGAGTCGTCACCACCATCGCCTCTTCAGAATTCAACAGCAAAGAAGTCACTCCTCTCTCTCCCCTCACCCTTTATTTATTTGCCCAAGAGATTACACTGTCAAAATGGGAACCACATGCTAAACTAATAATATTATAAAGGCTGGTCTTGAGGAAAAGGAGCCCTGCAAAAACCAGTTATGGAAAAATCAAGGACAATTAGAACTGTATGGAGGAAGGGCCTGTGCCAATATCCCGGAGAACTAAAACCCAGGAGCCAGGCGCAGCTGTGCTGGGGGCAAGAGGAATGAAGTACAAATTGTGCCAGGCTATCTATGATTGCTTTCTTCTTTTTTCCTTTGCCTGACAGAAGAAAATTAGAGCTTCAAAAGAACACAAGTAGATGGAATGGTTTCTTGAATACCAGAGAAGCATTTGACAAATGTCACGTGCACCTGACTGTGCATGTTCACTAAAACTTACCCGGAGTGAATCAGGCATCATCTGGGGGAGAGAGGGCATGCTGGGGTCTGCCCGCTGCCCCCCGAGTGTCCACAGAGGCACCTCACCCACTCTTTCAACTCTTGACGTGTCTTAAACTAAGAAACTAGTAACTAAACTTTTATTGCTAAACTCCCAAGATGTAATTTCAGCAAGGAATGTTTGCCAACCACAAACCCAACTATGATCCCACCTTCTTGACTTTCCCTTCCTGTTTTTCAAATGGTGGCTGCCAGCTGGGGGTCTTTCCCACTTTGACTGCTCTTCCTCACGTGGGCTTCATGCTCAGCAACGCTTCTTCCCTAAACTATACCTCCTGGTGTTAAAAAAAAAAAAAAAAAAAAAAAAAAACCAAAGAAAATAACAGCATTGAGGAATGTTTCTTTGTGGAGTTTCCTTATCAAGAAATGGAATATGTATTAGCTGGAAATCTGCTTTATGGGATTGCAGGTATCTTTTAACCTCTTTTTCCGATAAATGGGTTCCTGTATATTTTGCTCCTTCACCAAGTCTGAATGGGCTCTTTTGTTTCTGGACGGCCCACATCTCCAGTCCCCGCTGCCTGTTTGTTTCTGAAACTCAGCACCTGCACCCGCATCGCCAGCATGAAGCCTGACCAGGGAGGCCAAGACATGTTTTGCTGGAAAACAAGACCATTGACAAGGACGGAACACCAAGTCTGCAGAGGGAAACTGAGTTTGGTTTCAGATCGGCAGCTCAGGTTTAGCTCCAGAGCTATGGACTGTGTCAGGGACAGCATTGAGATGCTGGTAGCAGCCAGGAGAACTCTCAGCAGTGTGGGCCGCAGACAGCACACAGGGCTAAGAGGTTCGTTCCAGAAGGCGGAGAGCCTGGAACACGGAGTCCTGGGCCCCATCCTCACCATGACTTCTGGGCTACCGGCTGATAGTGCAGCCAAAGAAGGTAGACGTAGAAAGGCAACAAATGTAGACATAGAAAGGCAATCAAGTGTCCGCAGCTGTGGTGCGAAGCTCTTCCTGCCCTTGGAAGACATGAATCGAATGATGAAGACGCAGAAACTAGAAGCTCAGTATGTTTAGTATCCACTAAGCTGTTCTCCGTGGCCACTTATTACTTCTGCTGAGGTGGACGGTTAGGAGTTAAGGCCCAACAGCATCTCCAACGTCAGCCTTCTCGTTTTGACAACATACTGCAGTTATGTAAGACGTTATCCTGGGGGGGAATCTGGGTGAAAGAGACTTAGGAACTTGATACTATTTCTTGCACTTCTTGCAAGTCAAAACACTCAAACAACAACAACACCTCACATTTAATATGACAAGGAACTTTCAAAGACACCCCACTTCTGCTCTCTGCCCCTCCAAAACCCTCATTTTCCCCAAAGGGCAGCAGCTGCCCCCCTCTCTCGCCCCCGAACTACCTGTTCACTTCTTCCTGGGCCTGGGCCTGGGCCTGGGCTAGAGTGACAAGGGCTCTGGGGACAAGACGGGAGGCTCCGGAAGAGGGGCTGGCCCAGGGCCCCGTCCCTGCCTCCACCGTGCGTGGTCCTAGCCACTAACCAGCACCCTGTCTTGCTCTCTTCTGCTTCCAGGACGCTTCCATCGCTCACAGATTCCACATGATGAGAGAGAGACACCCTGAAAAATTCAACAGCAGGTAAGAGGGCTCCGCCCCGCGCAGCCGGCCAGACCGCGGCCTCCCACCTGCTCCCCACGGAAATGTTCTTGGCCCGGCTGCCCCGGGACTGCGCTTTCCTGCCACGTTGCCGGAAGGACGGTTTCCATTTCCAAGCAGAGGGGGGAAGAAGTGTCAGAAACCTGCCACGGCCGGGCCGCCTGTGCCCTGGCCGAGCATCTGTGCAGAGGGGCCGGGGGTGGAGCGGGCGCCGCGCCGGCCTTCGGGGGAGGCGGGTTCCGGACCCGCGGATTCCCCGGCCTCGCCCCGCGGTTCTCCTCCGGGAAGGGCGGGTCCCGGAGGCTCCGCTCTGCTGGCCCTCAAGGAAAGAGGTGGCCGCCGCGGGCTGGGCCTGGGCCGACGCGGGGCGCCCGCCCTCCCGGACAGCAGGGGGCAGCAGCAGAGCGGCCCGCGCCCACCTGCGCAGGGCCCGCGCCTGGCACAGGTGAAAAATGACAGAGCAAGGGAAAAGCGAGTCGTTTTCAGTCCAGGTCTTCCCTGAATCCGGGAGAGAAGGTGCCAGCCCTGAGCTGTGTCCAGAGAGCTCCCCGGAGATCGTCAAACTGCCCAGCCCCCGTCTTTTTCTTCCCTCGGCTGGATTCTAGCCGTTCTCCGTCCCCTTCCCCGTACAATCCCTCGGCGACCCCCGAGCCCGCCGCTGACCTCAGGCGGGTGGGGGGAAGCTGGGTGGTCACTTGGACGTGATCTCCCAACCTAAGTGGACTGACTTTTAGCTGGCCCGCCGGATTCTGTTTTAAAGCAGGAACTTAGAGTGTTGTCGGGACACGTCCGATGAAAGCTCCGCGAGAGAGCGGGCGACCTTCATTCTTACTCTTGGCCCAGGGAGGGCCGCTAGGAAGACAGTCAGTCCTAAGAATCAAAGCGGAGCATAACGAAGCTACGTTAGCCTTGGGAAGAGCGTTCTGGGGGACTTAATGGCAGCTACACTAACTTTAGTTGAACGTACGGTCACGCATACTGCTGCCTTCCCACATACACAGGACCTGCAGGCTCGCCTCCAGCCCATAGAACTGTGATCACCAACTTGACAATACTATCGATTCTCCATTGTGTTTTTCTGTTTGTTTGTTTTTTCACTCCTGGATCCGTGTGCACCTTTCCTTAAAAATATTTCTCTTACACCCATTCCACAGCTTTTCAAGGGCCTCTTCCACACAAATACCCTCATGCGACTCATCCCCATGTTCCTGCGAAGATGCCGTGTGCTTTTGAAATCCATGGGTTCTGTTCATTCGTTCATTCATTCAGTGGTATTTTTTTTTATCTGCTGTATACCAGACACTATTTTACAATTATTTTGGGCAGACTTCTGAAGGGCCCTCCTAGGCCACTGCTGGGAACAGGCAGGAAAGCAGCTCTGTGTAATGGCCTGTGTTAAGTCATGTGGATAGAGGTGTCCTACGGGAGTACAACAGCATGGAACTCAGCATGGAGGGCTTTCCACGGACAGAGATACTCTCAACCAAGAAACAGAAAACAAAAATGTATTTTCTAGGCTGGCAGGAACAGAAGGGCAACCCAGGGAGAAGAAACCAAATACTGTCTATAAAAAGACACCAAAGAGTGAGTACAACACACGTGGGGAAAAGAAAGCAGTCACGTTGGTGCATTGTATGATCTCGGCATGAGAGAGAAGTGGGTTTCAGTAGTTTGTAGAGAAGAAAGGAGGAGAGGCGCAAGTCCTCTAGATTCTGAAGTCAATGGCTAGATCAATATATGCCACAAATACAGCAGCTGCCAGGCATCCGCATGATTATGTACAGTTTAGAAAGATAAGCCCATGTGAAGACAGTGTGGTGTGCATTTCCATACGAAGTACAGGCAAACGGAATGTACTCAGTATAACTCTCTTCTTCCCTTCGGCCCAGATCCTGTTAACATAACCACTTTCGCAGGCTAGGTTTCTGTAGATCCGTGCCTCGCCCTTTACCTGGTTGAAGTCAAGGTGGTTTGGTAACCCGGGGTGACAAGCATCGAAATCCATGTGCTCATGTGAGAAATGAAGATATCTAGAAGCAGCCCCTCTTTCACGAGGTCACACAATCCCTCCTGTTAGGAACTTCGAGCCTATGCGTTTCTATGCGGTTTGCTCGCAGGTCTCCAAAACACCTAGGCGCTCTCGGTTTGTCTGCTGAGAGGCAGCCAAACAGCCATTTTCTCCAGGCTTCCTTATTTAGCATCGGAGATGGTTTTAAATAGGCAGGTGGCTGTTGCCATGGTTACCCCATTACACCCGGTCGCTAAATTTAGGAAGGGCCACGGGGATAGGAAGAAAGCCTAATGCCCAGGATTTGGAAATGTAAGCGATATTATCAAACAAGGCTTCATTCTACCCAGCTCAACTTTGGTTCTCCAAAGAGTAGTCTCTGCTTGGCTGGAAGCCATCCTCATCCATCTCTGCTTGGGCCCAGGCCCGAAGGAATAACCTGAGGTTAAATATAGACCCTTGTAATTGTTTTGTTTTATATTCCACGAAGAATGTGGGTAGTCAGGGGTAGAACTTATCAGGAAACTTGATTCTTTCAAATCAACAGTTCAGTTCTCTGGGCTATTTTAATAAGACTTAACCCAGGATTCAACGTCTTCAGGGTGTTCTAAGAACACTTTGGAACTGTACTTGGATGAAATTCCAATTCCTTAGTGGGAGGCCCTTAAAGGGACCCCGAAACCCCTGCGTGGTTAAAAGTCACAGTTCTGAGACCTCTCTGTATCCTAAGAGGCCTCAAATTTTGACTCAACTCCTGGGTTTTCAAGATACTCTTCCCCCAGTGGCTTCTCTACACTAGTTGTTGCCATGGAAGATGGTTAGTCATACAAAGTGAGTTATTTTTCTGATGGGGTTGCTCTATTTTTATTATGTTTCATTAGTGCGTGTTAATATTACACGACTCTCTGGTTTAATTGGGGATGTTGGCAGGTGCATTTAATGTACCTCAATCAATTTCAATCCCATTACCCTCCTCTCTTTTTCCTCCTCAACCCTGCTTATACCTTTCACTGTTTTCAGAAGTCTATCTTCTGATATGCTGTCCTGTCGCCTTCTTAAGTATTTATTTTGTTTTATCATATTTATTAAGAGAAAACATGATATTTAATTATCTGAGTCTGATTAATTTCACTTAACTCAATTGTTTCTCATTTCACCTATTTTCCTGCAAAGGACATAATTTGATTCTTCCTTATGGCTAAGTAGTATTCCACTGTGTATCTATGCCACATCTTTTATCCATTCATCTGTTGGGAAGCATAGAAATTGTTTCCACAGCTTAGCTATTGTGAGTTACGCTGCTAAAATATGGACATGCCTGTATCATTGTAATATGCAGTTCTTAGTTCCTTTCTGAATGTCCTTAGTAATGAAATAGCTGGGTCAAATGATATTTCTATGTTTATTCTTTTGAGGGTTCTCCATAACGACTTCCATAGCGGTTACACTAGTTTACATCCTCACCAACCATGTAGGAAGGGAAGTTTCCACACCTCCCCAACCAGCATTCACTTTTTTGTGTGTTCTTCATGGTAGCTACTCTAACGAAGATGAGAAGGACTCTCAATGTAGATTTAGTGTGCATTTCTCTGATAGACAGAGATGTTTAACACTTTTTCCATATTCTTTTTGCCCATGAAGTAATCTTCTGAATGCAGCATGACCCAAACCCAAGAAGATACCTGTATGAGGCACATGTGATGATGGCCCCTGCTATGACCTAATCATTCATAAGCTAATTACTAATCCCTAATTAAGAAATGCTGTAAAGATTAGCATTTCATTGCCAGCATAACGACAGAAGCCAGGTTTAATTCTGTGTTAGAAAGTGGTCTAGGATAAAGGGTAAGGATGGACTCTGCCTTCAAAACATTCACAGGCTAGAAAAGAAAAAGGAATTGAATCTTCATGTATTTTTTTTCAAAATTGTTTAAACATAGAAGAAAGTCACATTCGGTAGACCATAGACTGCAGAAAGTTGTAATACGGTACAAGAATATTCAAAAGGTCATATCTCAAATATCATTCATAAATGGACTGTTTTTGAGTGTGGAAACAGTGATAGAAGGGACCAGACTAAGATCTATTATCCATTTCTTTTATCTCCTATGAGATGCCAGAGATTGAACTAGAATTCTCAACTACTTAAAAATTATTTAAATCCCAAAACAACTTTACAAGGTAACTGTTAGTATTTTCATTTTACAGAAAAAGAATTAAGTGTGGGCGAAACCAAGTCACCTAACTGGGCTCATGGACTTTTTTAAAGCAGTGCAACTGGTTCGATTTCTGACATACTCCTTCACTGCAGGGTCCCAGCCCTAGAGTTTCTGCATTTTCTCCCCCAGATTTTACTTGGTAAATATCTAGTGTACACCAGGCACTCTGGTAGGTACTTTTTACACAACCCCACCCGATGCTTATGATAATTTACAAGAATAAGTGCTAAACTTTCCATTTTAGAGGTGAAGACACTGAGGCCTAGGAGGTGGGAGCCGTGATGATTCTGTGGGTTACCTCTGTGGGAAAATGCTGTTTGGTTTGGAAGAAGAAGGTGGTAAACACGCCGCCCACTCATTTCTTATACAGTACAAATCTTTGCCCTATTTCAGGATCTGCAGCAAGAGCAGGACAGGCTATATGATTTGTGTGGCCCAGAGCAAAATGTAAATATGCGGCCTCCTCTTCAAAGCTACTACGAATTACAACTTGGTGACAGAACATTAAATTAAGCCCAGAACCTTCCTAGGTATATGGGGCCCGAGTGAGTGTGCAGATCTCATATCCATGAGCTGGCCCTGGCCGGGGAGAGGAACAGATTAAAAAAACACTTGCCACCACCTGAGAAGTAGAGAGATTGCATCAGAGGCGAGAAGGGATGGAGGAAGAGGGAGAAGGAGAAGGAGAAGGAGAGGGATTATGAGTCCCTCAGGGGCGGTAGTCAGTATAACACAGGAGCCAAGGATGCTGCCGAAATCTTCCAGCTATCCAAGAGCAGGTCCTCTGTAACGTTTGCGGATTACGCCTCCGCCAAGGGTTTCGTATCCGTGCACTCTGTTCCTAAAACCCACCTAACGCCACCGCCGTTCAGGATCCCGAGAGAGCTGACACGGGGGGTTTTGTGCTGTTGGTCAGAAACTCAGAGCGCTTGAGGAATGTGTTATTCCAAACCTGTTGAGTGTCATCCACTTGAGCGTGTCGCTCAGCAGTTGAGACCGAAGCAAAGTTATTTCCTGCCATGCCCTTCAAAGGGACCGCAGCGGTGCTCCATGCCCACCAGGAGCTGGCCACCCTTCCCAGAGCACGCTGCTAATTAACAGGCTCTGGAGTGTTAGCGTTCCGGAGCCAGGCCCACGGAGTAGCTCAGGAGGGGTTGCTCAGAAGCTCTGATGTACCCCACGTCCTTAAGAGGTTGAAAACACATCTTGTAAGTAACAAAGCACTTGGATATTTATGGAAGGAGGCAGCAGGGTATAGCCCAAGCTGGCATCCAAACTTGGCTCTGCCCGTCTCTAGCCGTGTGACCTTGGGCAAGTTCATCTTTCTAATCCCTTGTTTCCTCCCCTGAAGGTCTGGTTGCTATAAGCATTGGATGAACTAAGATTAAGTTCATGCTGTGTAGTAGATTCCTGATAAATATTTGTCGTTGAATATGAATGGCAAGTGTGAGGAAAGCATTGGCTTCAATTGCTGATTTTAAAAAATTGATGATGGGGGCCAGAGGGTTAGCTCAGTGGTTCCGGCGCCTGCCTTGCAAGCGCAAGGTCCTGAGTTCGATCCCCGGTAACCACATAGAATGCTGGGTGTGGAGACACGCCCACCAACAATCAACACCGCATACTACTACAATGCCGGATGTGGTGGCTCACGCCTGTCATCCCAGCACTTGGGAGGCAGAGACAAGGGGATTGCTGAGTTTGTGGCGGCTTGCCTGGGCACCATAGTGAGCTCAGGGCCAGCCTGAACTACAAAGCGAGACCCTGTCTCAAAAAAACAAAAAAAAAAACACAAAAAATTGATGATGAAAGACTTTATTGATGGTGTGGCAGGTGGGATTCAGTTCTCATGGGATCCCTGCTCTGTGGATCAGGCCCTTAGACTGGAAAGTTGAAGGACAGCGATCATTGAAAGACACCCCAACAGGGCTACATTGAGCCTGACCTGATCCCTCTCTTAGAAGACAGGAAGATGGCACAGATGGCCAGGGTTGGCTTGGATTGGATTCTCCCAGGCCAGAACTCAAGAGAACATTTTTTTACTGGTTCCCTGAGGAAGAAATTGTGTGTGTGAGTACCAGTGAGTCAGTCCAGAATCTAAAGGCAGGACCAGCGGGGGGAGGGGATCACCAACCCCAGCTGAAAGGTCTCGGAGGAGCTGTGGTTGCGGGTGAGCGACCGGTGCAGGACAGGTACCCTATGCAGCTGGGAACCTCGGGCCAACCAGCCGGGGCCATAGTGTGCAGGTCTCTTGGGCGGCAGGTAACCAGCAGTTGGATGCCAGGGACTTGCCTGTCCTTCCTATCACCGGTGCTCACGGTCCCCTCAGGGTCCCCACCCTCGGCCTCAGCTGGACACAGCATGTTCCACGGGAAGCACAACAGGCACCAGCAAAGCCCCGGGCCTCTCGCTCTCTCTTAATGCTTGGTGTCCTCTGCATTGTCTTATATTTGCACAAGATAGTCTTTTATGTAAAAATCAAGCCATTCTCAGTTATTATTTGCAGGGGGCTGCATGAAGCACCATAGCCCAGATGTTCTGCTACCCCATAGTACAAAGCTTCAGCAGTAGGGCCAACAGTCCCCACCATGGAAGTGTTCATTCTGGGCCCTGGACTAGGCTTTGGTTCTCCTTTAGTACCCCAAACAGACCAAGCACCCGGAGATCCACTGTATCAGCATCTGTTTCCCACAATATATCAAACTATCTTTTTCAAATATGTGTGATGCAAAGAATCCCCCACAAAAGCTGGGCCTGTCAATTTCTATTTTTATTCCCACTCATGCAGGCATTTGTAAAGGAAATGCCAACCATACGCTTTGCGTTCAAGAGCGTATTTTTGACTCCTCAAGACTTTTCTGATAGGGCAGTATGCTTAATTATTTGACTGTGTAGACACTATCGTACAAAAGCGCTTTACTGCCCATCCCACCCTACCCACAGTTCCTTGGGAGAGAGGCAGAGGGTGAAAGGAATGAAATATGCATTTGTTTTTCTCACATGGAGCTCACCCTTGGGCAACTGCGGAAGTCCAGGTTTTTTTGGCTGGATGATTTGTTTACAGTCAGCTTTTGATTATTTGCAGAAATGAGGGAGCAGCCACGGGGCTCAGCTAAAGCTGGGGATGACCAAAGATTTTAGGAGGCTGCTATTAATATTCGTGTGCAGTTCTGCCCCCCTGACATTCACAATCCCATAATGCACCCAAATCCCACTGACTCTTCGCACTAACAGCGTTTCCCTTGAGGCTCTCCAATCTGTGTGGGAATGCACCCCAAAACCTCCCAGAGTGCGGACTGTGGGACTTCAAGGTTCCGACAAAGTTTGCCATTTGACCAGACTGGTTCCTTACGGCAGCTCAGCAGGCCTTTCCTTCCAGTACTTTCTTGGCTAGAATAAAAAGGTATTATTAGTGTCCACAAAGAATGGAATCAACTGGTGATACTATCAGAAGGAACTCGAAAGCAAGCTGTGTTTTCAAGACTTAACACCAAAGAATCTGAAAGCTGTCAGTATATACATGGAGTGATTGGTTTCTGAGAATACTGCCACCAGACAGCTCAAGGTGTAGTATGTAACCACATTCAGAAGGCTAAGGTTGGCGTGACAACCTCATGGAGGAAAATCAAAGTATACAAATTCAAAGTAAGACAAGAACTGGCTGGTCTTTAGTGGGTGTTGACAGTGTCGAAGGTTTCCAGAAAAGAGAGGTCAAGAAGGCACTGGAACTTGAAACCATGCTTTACCTACATGGCTGAATCTGAGATTACTTTACCCAAAGAAGTAAAGGTTTGGGTAGAAGCGATTATTGGCTGTAAATATCTAAAAGGACTTTTACACAGAAAACAAATGGGGGTTTTTGCGTAGTAAATCAGTGAGGAAAAGTCACGGAAAACACTGTGTGAGCTCTGAGTTGGATGTCACTTGACCCCGGTAGAGCTATCCTCAAATGTAGAGTGCCATCACGGTGCTGGAGGGTTTTCACATTTTATGTGCCAGTAGGAGCTTGCCAAACATTTTCAGCTTCTAAGGGAACACAGGCCCGGGAGTATACATTTTATTACCAGACAGCCCAGAGTTATTAACACTCTGTGTGACTTTGACCAAGTTACTCTTCCTAGATTTCAGTCTGCTCACTTATCACACAAGATTCTGTCTCCCTGTGTGTCTTCCACGGCTATTGTCACAATTTATACATTTTATAGTTCAAAACAGTGCTGAGTAGGGTCTAGTTTCACTGCATGATTTTATTTACTTCAGATCATATTTCCTAAACTGGATTAAAACATTAATACAGTAGCATTTGTAGATTTTTTTATTGACTTCTTTATTGGTACATTTTATATATAGCTCACAATCACACACAACATTGGGGAATTTGTACCGGTATATAGCAGAGGCTAATTCTCGGTTTTATCCGTATCCCTACCCACCCACAATCCTTACCCTTTACATACATGCTATTTCTTTTTCTTTCTGAATCATATTTATTCTTTCCCCTCCTTACGTTCCTCCACCACATTCCCTTTGAATATTTCCTATTTTTAAAAAATCTATCATACGTTCTAGAACTCATTTACATCTGCAGGTTCTCATACCAGAGGAAAGATATGGTATTTACATATTAGCATTTGTAGATTTTGAAAGCGTATCATAGAAAGTAGTGGATTAGAGTTTATCTTCAATGTGTTTTATTTTTCTTTTCCAATTAAAAACTTCCAATGATCTTGTCCAGTCAATATGAGAGTTTTAAAGCTATTAATCAATCCCTTTGCATTGGAAGAAACTATGTGATATCTTATGCTGCTCTACTTCGTAAAGGACAAAAAAGACTTAACATTTTTGCTACACACTTCCAGGTTCCGTTCATAATTTTATGGTTTTCAGTAGATCTAGTTTTTCTTCTGTTACCGGCAGCAAGAGTCAGCATCTGAATGTCTGCAATATCGTTTTTAAGCACCAGTTACTAGAAGGGTGTTTATCATCAGACTTTAAAAGGTAGTATTCCCAATGTCCTGCTCCAAACTATACTGCATTAGTATCCATCGTTTATGGAGAACTTTTCTTTTTAATGGGCACAACTTTTCAAGTATGAAATAAATATTATCAATCCATTTCTTCTGAGGATTTAGTTCAAGTGGTATCGTGCCAACCTTGGACTCACAAGGGCCCAAGTTCGATCCCCGGTACTGCAATCAATCAATCAATCAATCAATCAATCAATATTATCAATCCATTTCTCAGATGAGCACACTAAGCTCAGAGATTGCATAAGCAGCTCAGGCCCACACTGAGCATCTTTGCCAATTTAGATCTGTCTAACCCCACAGTCTGCACTTCCATAACCATGTCTCCCCCTCCTCTCTGTGTATCCCATTTGGTGTCCTGTAATGAAAGAAACACCTAAGAAAGAGACTAGGGGGCCAGAGATTTAGCCCAGTGGTTCCAGTACCTGCCTAGCAAGTGCAAGGTCCCTGGTTTGATCCCGGGTAACCACATACAACAGTACCAGGTGTGGTGACTCATGCCCACCAGCAATCAGTACCACACAACACCACAGTGCTGGGCTTGGTGGCTCACGCCTGTCATCCCAGCACTCAGGAGGCAGAGGCAGGAGGATTGCTGAGTTCAAGGCTTGCCTGGGCTACATAGTGAGCTCAGGGCCAGCCTGAACTACAAAGCGAGACCCTGTCTCAAAAAAGAAGAGAGAGACAGAGACTAGGCAACAGCAAGAGGTAGTTGAAAGGATCCAGATGAAAAGCATAAATAAAGGAGAGTCTTATTTCCTGGAGAGAAACAGAGAGTGTGTGGGGAATGGGCCTCTGGTGAAGGATTCGTCCAGGAAATGGTGATCAGACCGCTTTACTCTTTACCTCCTTTCAGAGAAGGGTGGGCTGCGGGAGGACCTGCTTTCGGAACGAGGAATGGCGCTTTGGAATGGGAGGAGGGGTCCCCCGGCCTAGGAACATAATAAGGCTGAATGCGTTACGGAGCAACGCTGTGGAATTTCCTGCAAAGATTCCCCAAAACAGACCGTGTCACTCGTCTGGAATGAGGAGCATGTTGTCTTCTGTGAGCCCCGGCGCTGTGTGTTCATTACCCCCACCAGGCCCCGCGTTGAGTGAGAAGACTTTGCCCCTCGTTCTTCAACTGGGGTGCCACCTGCGAACCTCCCTACCTGCCACTGTCCTCAACCCCCAAGCAGCCCTTCGAACGGACGGCCAGGCCCCGGATGTCCGCAGCTGTCCGGTCCAGCCCAACGCCCCTCCCTGCGGCTCTCCCCTCCCATGGCAAAACCCGTCGCCCACTCCTGGTGTCCAAAGTGTTCCGAGTCCCCTCCCGGCCCACCCAGCCCCGCCTGCCCTGTCTGGCTCTTTCTTAGAATCCGTGCCAAGGTGTTTGACACATTTTCTCCCACTTTGATTTGTGCCCTACAATTCGTTATTTGGCTATTTGCTACCATCTCTTGAGTTCATCATAAGCTTTTAAACAGAGAGGGTCTGACTCTGTTTAGGATCCACTAACCTAAGACTAGAAGGGTGTTCCTGGGGTTCCCTCACTCAGCCACAATGCATTGACTATCTTTTTTGTTTATTTGGGCACTAGGGATTGCTTCCAGGGCCTTTGCACTGAACTACATCCTCGTGCCTTTTTTAATTCTTTCTTTTGAGACACAGTCTCACGAAGTCCCTAAGTTCCTTCTTGCCAGGCTCAGGCTTGGAATCCTCTTGCCTCAGCCTCCCAGCAGTGCTTGGACTACAGGTGTGTGCCACCACGCTAGCCTTACTGGGTGTCAGCATCGTGCCGGAGCTGAGAGAAGGGGGAGGGGCGTCACCGCAGACCCTGCTTTGCAGGAGTGCACGGGTCTAGCTGGGGAAATGAGCACACGTGCGAGCTGCACCTCCTCTCTCACTGCCGTGGGGCCGCCGTGACAAATCGGAAGAGGAGACCTAGAGCGGCCACAGCGAGATCTCACGCAGGAGCGAGCTAGGAGCCTGCGGTCAGGATGTCGGCGAGGCTGGCTCTCTCACGGCGAATGCCAGTGTGTGTTCCCCTCTCTCCTGGCTTCTGGGGATTGCGGACCATTCTCGGCACCACTCGGCTGGTAGTGGGGTCACTGAGTCTCTGCCTCCGCCTCACCTGGGAGTCTCTCTGCACATCGTGCGTCTCTTTAATCCAGATTTCCCTCTTCTCAGAAAGGCGCCAGTCGCCGGATGAGATTTACCCTAATCCAGGGGAACCCCGTCTTCGCTCGATTACATCTCAAACATCCTATTTCCAAGTAGAGTCTCATTCACGGGTAGGGAGAGTTAGGGCTTCGACATATTCTTCCCACCCGGGACACAGCTCAGCCCCCACCCCAGCCCTGCCCCACGCCCTCCCAGTGAAAGGAAATACAGTGCACCGCAGGGAGCTCTGAACAGCACAGGACTGAGCAGGGGCGCTGCGCAAGCAGCTAACCGCACAAGGGAGGTTGGACTCCCAGAGACCGTGAGTGAGCGCCGGGGCTCCGCCACGGAGAGGAGCCAAGGCCAGACTGGGAGCCGGCAGGAGCCTGGCTAAAGAGCGCACGTGTGAGTGGAAATGGGCACGAGAGGAAAGGTGGGCAGTCCCGAAGGAGGTGGAGGGCAGCTGGGGTAAGACCTTGGTGGCCAGCACAGGGTTTCCCTCTCCAGCAGGTGGGCGAGTGGACCACGAGGGGACTCAGGCCCTGGATGTCTTCTGAGCGGATCGAGGAGGAAGGACTTACTTTCCGAGTTTACAGAGGAGAAATTTCAGGGCTCCTAGAACACTACGATTTGGGAATGTGGAGCCTTTCTGAAGTCTCGCCCCAGCCAGAGACTTGAGCAAAGAAGGGAGAAGGCAGTCTGACGGTGAAACAGAGGGAGGAGGGGTGTCAGGAGGGAGGCGAAGGAAGCCCGTTGTGCTGGCCTGGGCGAGGCCTTTGGGGACAGCCGTGGACACCAACCGCAGAGCTCTCTAACAAAGCCTGAATTCTCACGCGCGCGCTTTGGTTGTACAAGTAGAAATCCATGTTGGAAAAAATCTGCGTGTCATTCTCCCCTCGTTACCACAACTCCAGATTCTCTCATGTGGAAAGTAACTGAGGTGGCTTTTAACCTTTATTTAATATGCCTTTTGTTTGTGTGTTTTTCCCGCTCATTTTTAGCTCTAAGAAAAGAGAATGTCAGAGTTCATTAGCCTTCCGCTGTACTTTACTCATTAGAACTTGGGAGAAGGATTAACCTTTTGAATAATGGTATTTTTGTGATATAACAGAGACCATCTTTAATTTAGGGCTGATGTGATTAGTATATTCATGTCTTCCTTAAAATGTTCATAATTGCACACATTTTATTAAGAAGAAATTAGAAAATAGGGTAAAAAGGTAATAGATGTCCTCAAGAAAGAATCAAGTGGTAAAATTTTACTCCCATTTAAATTAAAATTTCTTAATGCACTTAATCAAAGGAAATTTTGAAAACAGCCTTTCATTAATTAGAAAACTTAGGGCCGGGGATTTAGCTCAGCGATTCCGGTGTCTGCCTGGCAAACACAAGGTCCCAAATTTAATCCCCAGAACCACATACAACAATCCTGGGCCTGGTGACTCACATCCACCACCAATCAGTACCACATACCACAGTGCCGGGTGAGGTGACTCACACCTGTCATCCCAGCACTCAGGAGGCAGGGACAGGAGGATTGCTGAGTTCCAGGCTTGCCAGGGCTACATAGTGAGCTCAGGGCCAGCCTGAACTACAAAGCAAGACCCTATCTCAAAAAAAAAGTAATTAGAAAACTTAATAACCCTCATTAGGGAAATAAATTATCTGTTGAGAACCACTGGGCAGCTCACTTTATAAGTCTGTTACAGCAGGCGTGCCGCCCCGTGTGAAATCTGGACAGGAACCCCTAGGTTCCTTCTCAAGAGCTGACTTTCAGCCCCAGTTCAGACTCTTTCTTACTGTGAGAAGCTGTTTGCATCTCTGATTCTCAGCGTTCTGGGGTGTAAAATGAAGACTGCAGGAGTCTCACAGGGTGCTTATGAAATGAGATAGACAAATCAACGGGTGTACATTTTTTCAGGAGTTAGTCTGATTCTATTGATTACTACGGGAACTTGTAAGAACACAGAAGTTTATGAATGAGGGAATTGTAGAATCTCTCATCTAAACGCATGGTGTTATGGTTCTTATCTGTAGTAATAACTTACAAGATCTCAGCTTTAGCCAGGTCTGTACATTTCAACCCTCTTCCTGGCATAAGCATCCGGTCCGCAGCAACCCTCTGCTCAGGGTCGTCAGATCTCTGCTTTGAAGACTGTAGGAGTGTTTGAGTCTGATGCAGGTGTAGGGGAGTCTTACCATTTCACATTTTACTAAGAAAGCATTTCCATTCTCCAATGCTCTTATTCAGTGCTTTCATTTCAATCTTCTAATGCTCTTCAGTGAAAGAAAAGCTCTTCTTTTCTAAGAATGTACTTTATTCCTTCAAATTACTGAAGTGTCAGGCACTACGCAATCACTAAATATTCATGTTTATTGAGTCTACACTTAGCCTGAAATTCTTCACTGTCTAGTTACAAGACGTCCTCTGTTCTGTTTAATGGAGTGTCTTTAATCTTGGAAGCGGCCCTTGCTGGAGAGCACTCCAAAGTGCCAATCAAGCCAAGCACCCCACGTTGCCTTTGAACTCAGTGAGCTGGAAGTGTCCTGGTAATCTACAGCCCTGGGTTTCCAGAGGGTAAGTGGTGGTGGCAAAGTCTTAGGTAAATTAAAATCTTCAGCTTTCAGTGAAGTTTGATCAGTGGTGTCAACACGGTGTTCCAGTTGGTCGGCTTCTCCCCTTCCTCTTCTGTATCACTTCATCGCTAACTTTGAGTGAAGAAAGAAAAAGAGACGACTCCTAGCTAGAGTTTTCTGCAGATGTACGGGGGATCGGGGTGAAGATAAATAAGACACCCTCCAAACTGAGCTCGTGATTTTATGTAGAATTCCCCCACCCCCATCTAACCGGCAGGAAGTGTGTGTGTGTATGGGAGAGGTGGCATACTCAATATTAAGTCAACGGATTAGAAAAGAATAAGATTTGAAAGGCTAAGTAACCTAATAACTAAATAATTTGCCCCTTAAAACCTGATAGGGTAAGATTTCCTAATCATCTTCACTTACACAAAATGGGAATTAAGATAAAGGTTGGGCATAGGCTACTTTTCCAGTAGGTAAAAGACAAGTTCGTTACCCAGTGTCATACCTACCAAGTTGTACCCTCATCTATAAACGCAAAACAACAGGAAGTATTCTCCCCAGAGAAGGTGAATAGGGATATTTGATTTCTGAGGAATGCTGTTCGTCTCAGCTCTCGCCCTACCGCGGCCCAGCAGCCTTTGAAATCAGACGTGTGTCGGGACCCAAGACCACACATGCCAGGTCCACGGACAGACAAGAGCAAGTTGGAAAGGAGGCAGCTCCCGGGGAAATTCCCATGAAGATCCTCCAAAGGTCTGCCTGAGCGGTCACTAGGTCTCAACGCCTCCAGAGGCCAGGCAGTCCCGAGCCAGTGAGAGGAAGTGGTGAGGACTGTGGCAAACGAGGGTATGATGGCAGCCAGTAAAGACAGCAGAAAGCGCCTGATGATTACTGGGTTGGAAAGCGACCTAGTACTCATATACCTGATAGCTCGAGGAAGCCTGGGCTCCATGTATGGATGTCTGCATGTATAATTCTCCAACTTTAAAAAGCACCGTGGAAGCCAAATAAACTCATTCTGGGGCCCATAAGATACTTGGACTTGCGAGTTGGCACATTGGTGCCCAGGAATTGTAAATGCAAGGATGTGGTAGGGAGTGAATATTTGTTTTGCTTGCTTGCCTTAGGTCAAAATGATTGATGTTGTAAATGTAAATTGGTCTCCTACAAAAGGAGAGAGTGAATAGGCTTCAGGAAAATATGAGAAGTCAATGTAGTTGCATTAATAAAGGGTTTCTAGATATCAAAAAGATATGATCCAATAAGAAAAAGGATTTAAGAGGTCAAATTGAGAGAGCATAAACCAAAATCAGAGTCTGATTAAGAAATGGATGCACACAGGCTGGGGATTTAGCTCAATGGGTCCAGTGTCCGCCTTGCAAAAGCAAGGTCCCAAGTTCGGTTCCTGGAACCACATACCACGATGGCCTGTAATCCCAGAACTCAGGAGGCAGAGGCAGGAGGATTGCTGGGAGTTCAAAGCTAACTTAAGCTACATAGTGAGCTCAGAGCCAGCCTGAAGTACAAAGTGAGACCATGTCTCAAAAAAGCTAAAAAAGAAAAGAAATGGATCCACCATGGAAATAGGAAGGAAATGCCCAATTCCTGTTTTGGAAGGAAATAAAAGCAGGAAGCCCTGCTGGAGGGGATTAGATCTGAACCTCCTAGAGAGGGAAAAGAGAGTAGCTAATAAACTCATCCTGAGGATTCGGGCCGTGCCTGGATACAGTCACCCAGTTTGACTTCTCCGGGCGTGGGTTACAGTGAGTAGCAGGAGTTAACAAGCCTTCCGCAGGATGTTGAAAGGAAATGGACGGGAAGGAAGACCCAGCGCAGAGGAGTGGTCCATCCTTAAGTACACTGAGGAAAGCCTAAATTAAACATATTTCTCTTCTTTACAGTATGGTAGGGTATTTAAGAGATTCTCCAGCCCACTGTTGGCACGCAAAGGCAGAATGGAGTCGGCTAGACCCCTAGGAGGAAGGCCGGGTGCTCCGCGGCTGACCCGAGGATGGCTGTTCTCCCAGATCAGGAATTTCGACGCTGGAACGAGAAATCTCTGGCAGGGCATTAGGAGCTTGTCACATAATATTTTTGGCCAGAGACTTGAAAACCAGGCAGGAGAGCTTTATAATGAGATTTAAAGGGGATAAAATATAGAATGTTCAAATGAAACTCTAAAATCACAGCCCTCAGAGGGGCAGCAGGTGTGAGCTAGAAATAAGAGGCATGGCAGAGGTGGTGCCAGCCCGTTCTCCCCAGGAGCTGGCAGGAGGAACATCGGGGCTGCGCCCACAGCTGGGCCGCGTTTGCCAACGGCATGGAATGGACAAATGGCACGGGTCACGTTCATGAGGGAAGACGGCGCGACCTCAGAGACAGCAGAACTCGAGCAGGGTGGAGCCCAGCGATGCAGAATAGCGCTAGGCAGGTTCATATAAATCGCAGGCACCGAAATGGGTGTTAGAAACACAGGCACAAGTAAAAGAAGCCGCACACGTCAGAGCGGAGGCAAAGCAGAGAGCATATGGCTGAGATTTTCAAAAGGACGAAATAGAAAAGATTTTGCTGGCAATGCATACTACAGGCTTCGCAGGCAGAGTGAGGCTGTGGCTGCTGCTTTCCTTTTTAAGGTTTTTTTAAACTGGCACAGGAGAAAGATGGAAGAGGGAAGGGAAGGGGTATGGATCCAGGCATCTGCCCCATTTAATGAATTTGTGACTCGTCTTGTTAACGATTTCACAATTGGAAAGGAGGGAAAAGAGGAAATGCGTTTCTCGGCGCTTACTCTGACCAGGAGCTATCCAAACGGTTGTCAGAGAAGTCTCCCGGGAAATTTAGGAAGAGGTCAGCTGACCTCCCAGAGCTTCATCATAGCAGAAGAGAGATCTGTGATTCCACGCGCGTGTCCTCCACGATCACTGCTGCCTCTACCTTCTCTTCCCCTCTGGCGTCTGGCGTCAGGCTTCATAAGAATGCCAGCCCAGACTCCAGGGTTACCTGCAGTCACTAGGGCAGAAGAGTTTCCCATGTGTCTTGCCCCGGAAGTTGAGGAAAGCAAAGATCCACGATCCAAATTCACCAGGAAAAATCTGCTCCTCATATGTCAGCCCAGAACTCAAAACTCGTGAGGCCACCGTGGCGTTTCTCTTCACGCCCATGGAGGTGGTTTACACCAGTGCAAAGATGAAGAAACTAAATGACTCCCCCAAGGCTGTGTAGCAAGTGCATGGCTGAACTGTAGCTTGAAGCCAGGCCTTTTTTTTTTTTTTTTTTTTGAGACAGGGTCTCGCTTTGTAGTCCAGGCTGGCCCTGAGCTCACTATGTAGCCCAGGCAAGCCTCAAACTCAGCAATCCTCCTGTCTCTGCCTCCTGAGTGCTGGGATGACAGGGGTCAGCCACCAAGCCCTGCACTATGGTATGTGGTATTGATGGCTGGTGGGCGTGAGTCACCACACCCAGCATTGTATGTGGTTACCGGGATCGAACTCAGGGCCTTGCGCTTCCAAGGCAGGCGCTGGAACCACTGAGCCAAATCTCCGGCCCAAACCCAGGCCTTTTTAGACTTTAACCAGAGTCCAGCAGCTCCACCAACATGTGTCCAAAATTAGACACCGTACTTAGGGGAGCCGGTGAGCACCGGTTGGCTTGTGTGGGTGAGTATGGAAACCCAACCCCAGCCTAATGTCGTTTCTATGGGGAAGTGTGCTCAGAGCGACAAACATAACCCCCAGCTTACCCAGAGAACGTCTGTAACCCGACCCGGCGTGAGCCAGCTCTGGTCACGTTCAGAAAGGTTGGCTGTGGGAGGGAGGGAAGGGAGAGGGGCCGTGTACAGCCTGCGTCCCTGGGGTGTAGTCCCGGCAGCTCCGCGTCTGCCCAGAACACTCTCAGTCACACCGTCGAAGCAGACCTGGCGGCGTCTCCCCGCACAGGGTTAGCTGTAGGGGTCCGGCCGGGGATGTCTGGTGTGGGAAGCAGCCCGTGCGCTTCAGGCAGCACAGCAGGCGTGTGACCAGCGGGACCTGAGATTACTCCCGACAGGTGGGGGAGGTGGGGCTGGAGAGGGAGGAGCAGGCGGCAGTGGGGCGCAGCAGGGGTCCGCTCCTGGCTCGGCCTCCACTCCCCCCGGCAGCCCCATTTTCCATCCCCGGTTGGACAGGACCCGGGCAGCGAGGGGTCTTTCTCATCAGAAGCCTCAGCTCCAGCAAAGCGGCCGCCTTCTCAGGCCCTCGGGGCTTATGTCCCAACGAGCTGTCCTCGCCCACGTGTGTCTTAACTGTCCCCACTGACCAGATCCGAGCCTTGTGAGCCGATGAGTGTGCCAGTGCCTGTAAAGCCCTCAGTAATCACAGCAGAAGCTGAGGAACACGTATTCCCGTGTGCCTTTCCTGTTTTCTCTCCCTCCAGACAGGGATTTCTTTTTTGTCCCGGTATTTGACTTTGCTCACTGATAAATACTGTAGCCAGATCAGCCTGAAGGGGATTTTCTTTCTGCGAATAACAGAGTAACTCTTCAAAAAGAGAAAAGATGGCCAAGAAGGAGGCAAGCTCTGTGAGATTTTTTTTTTTTTTTTTTTTGCTTTTTTTGCTTCCTTTCTTTCATTTTTTTAAATGGGGAAGGGAGCCATTTCCTCCTGACAAGGAGAGAGATACTAGCTTAAAAATACCCTAGAAGGTCCGGGGATTTCGCTCAAGTGGTACCACATCTACCTTGGAAGCACAAGGGCCTGAGTTCGATCCCTGGTACCACCAAAAAAAAAAAAGGGGAGACTCAGGCTCTGAGGAGAACCCTGGCAAGATGGCACCCCACCTTCCCTGGCTCCCGAGGTCTCTCCTGAGGGTCTTCCCCAAAGTGGTAACAGTCACTTCTTTGCGGCCATTCTCTGGCCAGGCTACGCGGGCTTCAGAGAGATTCAGTGTCCTCAGAGGGTAGCCTCTGTGTGGACCGTGAGTCTCAGAGGAGCTTGTGCGAGACGTGGCCGTGTCCGTACGCTCATGCGCTGCCCTGAGCGGATCCTCTTTCAGACTCGGCAGGTTTCCTCATACCTAGAGTCCTGCCTGAGAAGGAGACATTGTCAGGTGGCCGACAGAATTTGGGAGGATCTGGCACAGTCCTCAGAAACGAACTGTCCTGCATGGAAGAGAAGAGTCATTGCTCTGAAGCAGGTTCTGCGGAGCCCAGACTCACCCTTGAAGGCAGAGAAGCCGCTCTAGACACCTTCTAGGGCCTCTGAGCTTGGCCCCTTGTTATTCTGGCTCAGGAGACCAAGGACCGATAGAGAAGCCCAGACCACCGATCTTCCGGAGAAGGTCAGAGTCCCGAGCACCCAGGGCTGACCGCCCTTCAGCCGGGACCCCCGGCTGTGTGCCTCACTCGGGTAATACACCTGAGCAAACCCAGCCCACAGCTTGCGTGAGAGCAGCCCGTGGCTTTGAGCCACTAGCTCTTGAACTTTGGTTAAGGATTCTTTTCCCTCAGATGCCTCTGGGGGGCAGCAGTGGGAGCCAGGGGGAGCAGAGCGGGGCACGCGGGCTGGAGGGCGGGGGCTCCCGTGTGTTCCAGCTCCGCGCCTCCGGCGCACCATCGAGGACTGACCTCACTTCCTTACCCGGAACCGCTAGAAGGACGCCACGCTTAGGACGCCCCCCCAGACCCGGTACAGACAGCCGCTCTGCATGCGCCTTTGCCTATCAAGGGACTCACCACTTCCTTCCATTCCCAATACTCCCCCACCATGGAAGCTCCTTAAACAAACTCTTCGTCACCGGAGAGCTGTTCTAATTCATTTTCCCATTTTTATTATATAATACCCATTTGCCGCTCATCTCGTAACTCTGGCTACCGAGCATGAACCAATACGATTAATTCCATTCTATTTCATGTTTTCTTTAAAAAGAATTTAACCCATCAGTTAGCCTAGATGGCCTTTGTTATGATTAAATGCACAAGTACTGTCCTCCATTAGGAAATGTTGACAGCAGCTTATGGATCTCACTTATGCTCTGGAAGACCCCTTGGAGATTGTGATCCCCTGGCTGAGAACCCCTGAACCCCAAGACCACTTAAGTGTGAACAATCTGTCAACTGTGATTTCACAGGTAATTTTTCACACATAAAATGACTTAAGAAGTGTCTTCATAGCTCATTAAGAGGCCAGGGCTTATACCGTGAGACTTCAAGCCAGTTTCCTCCCTGCTGTTGGTCTCTGCCTTCCCCGGGGCCCCTCCTTGAGCTCACTCCTCCGTTTCTGTCCCCGCCGCTCTGTGCACTCCGTCCTGGCCTCTGGTTCCCAGTCCTCCCATCACACAGCATCCTGGGTTTTTCTGAGTGCCCTGAAAACCAGTCTTGTCCCCAGGAGGGAGGAGAGCCAGGGAATACCTTCCTCCTTGAAGCTGAAATGCACCGAGCCAACACAAATCTGTTGGCAGGAGCACCAGGCACAAGAGTCCTATTCAGAGCACAAAACGGCTATTTAAAAAGCTCCTTCCTGATTACTGGGTGTTCACTTTCTCTTGAGCAGAAGGGGCCACGCTGCCTCTTGGGAAAGATTATTCCTTCCATAGCGCCATGCCTCGAGGTCACCAAGTGCCCGATCTGATGAGAAACAAGAACAGGGGGCAGTATGCCTGGCGGGTTAGATGTGGTAACATCGGTCTGATGGGCCAGGGCAGCTGTGTGTGCGTTGACACAGGCGGCTCCTGCAGCATCCAGGAGCTGACAGTCACAGGCCCCTTCCAGGACTTGACATTCTGGCCTTAGAACTCGGCCCACCTGCTTTAGCTCTTTTTTTTTTAAACTCCTGATGTAAATTTTTTTTTTTTTTTTTTTTGAGACAGGGTCTCCCTTTGTAGTTCAGGCTGGCTCCGAGCTCACTATGGAGCCCAGGCAAGCCTCAACTCAGCAATCCTCCTGTCTCTGCCTCCTGAGTACTGGGATGACAGGCGTGAGCCACCACGCCCGGCACTGTGGTATACGGTATTGATTCCTGGTGGGCGTGAGTCACCACACCCAGCATTGTACGTGGTCACCGGATCTAACTCAGGACCTTGCGCTTGCGAGGCAGGTGCCAGAACCGCTGAGCTAAATTTCCAGCCCTCCTGATGTAAATTTTGATTAATACAATTACTAAGATTTCAAAAGCATTTGGGATGCAAACACTACAGAACGTTAATAGACATTCTCAATGTTATTACTAACATCCATCATTCGATTATAATTCTACTGTAACTGTGAATTCTGGGTTTCTACTCTCCCTGTTCAATTCGCTAGATGACTATTGACGTAATAACCTGATCCTACTCTGCGGTCTTCAGCAGTTGTAAGAATGCCATCACCAACAACCTGGCAAATGCAAAGGGCATCCTGTGCGTTTATTTGTTTTGTTTTTCCATTGATGAACCTCTCGAAAATGTATAAATAATGTACACAAAAGGCCTGTTGGAGGGGTATAGTTCTCCCAGATGCCAGTTTCTGGCCTGTACAGTGTTCTCATAAAAAGTTAAATTAGTTGCCAACACTAATATTCAAAAGATTGTACATAAAAATACATCTTTCTAGATTCTCTTTCAAAAATGTCACCTCTGGTAATACTTAGGCCGAGCTCCCACACAGCGGCAGTTGTGGAGTCCACGGGGTTTCCCACCCTGCCCTGCAGGGTGTTGGCTCGGGCTTCTCGGGGAACGTGGAGAAAGCCTAGGAGTCAGCTGGTCTGAGCTGTTCACTGTAAGTCAGGAAGACTGCGGCCCAGGGACTCCCAGTGACGAGTGCTGTCACGGCTGGGGTGTCTACAAGCACCGCCGTGTTTCACTGTGCCTCTCCGCCCAGCCAGGACGCCAGCCTGGGTGCAGCCCCTGCTCCGCCAGGCTGCCCAGCCTAACCCAGGCAACACAGGAGGCCCAACTAACCATCTGAGTCATGAGCTACTTAGAGAACCTGCATATCAAAGTCCCACCACAAAGAGGAATAACCTTCACTTCAAGGGCTTCTATTTCTGGAAAGTACTATTGCGTGCTCTGCGGAGACTTCTGAGCCCAAAGAAAAGTTTTCATGTTCTGACTTTTGATGACTTCAAAAGTCCATCACCCTTGAAACTTCCTTGATTCTCAGAAAAGGGCCACCAGCAGCTCGGGTGGTGCAGGGAGCTGAACACATCGCCTGTGCTGGAACAAGCGCCCAACAGCTCGCCTGCTTTTCCTTTTGGGCATCCTTGAAAACGGGCTATTCATAGCTGTCAGGGTGACTGATTCCAGCCCTAAATTGCTGACAAACATAAAAGAGCATTTTTAATTAGTCTCATTTTCCCCCTCATCTATCAAATGGAAAGATTCAACTAACTAGTGTGCAATTGCTGTTATTTTCTTATAAATCAGGGGAAAGTAAGGCAACCCACACACAGTCGATTTACAGTGTCGCCACCGCTGTATCTCACTCACCTACACGAGGGAGCCCAGAGGATCTTCTGCCCCGAGAATGGCCTCACCAGGAATCTAGCAGTCGTGGGCCAGGAAATCAGCTTCAGGACAACTGGTTCAGGATTAGTCATCTGGAGCTGAAAGGTGATTATGAGAGGGAAAGAAATGGTGGCCAAGGAAAACTCAGGAAGGGAGATGCAGAGAAAGCGTTCCAGCAGTCATTAAAACATTGTTGGCTTTATTTTATTCATAAATATTGGCCTCCTGAGACAGACCCCCACACTGCCCTGCCTCTCCCCCCTCGGCCACTGGCGAATGAAATTTCCGGTGCTGGCATCTTATAGCAAGAAGGAAGGACAGGCACTGAACACTTACTAGGGATTTAACACCTGCTTGGGGCCTCACGTTTGCCACATAAGTTTCACAACTTTGTTGGGTAGAGAATAATGTTCCTACTTTGTAGAAGAAGAAATCCAGATGCAAAGAACTTAAATAATTTCCCCATTCCAGCACTCTGGGAGGCTGAGGCAGGAGGATCACAAGTTCAAACTCAGTCTAGATAATTGCTGTCCGAAAAACTTTTTAAAAGGCTAGAGAGGTAGCAAACATTCTGGGTTCGATCCCCAGGACTGACAAAAACCTCATCTCTGGCCTTGTAGCTTCTAAATGCCATGTTCTTAGAAAGAAAAGATGATGAAAGAGACCAAAGAAAGGCTAATGGCACAGCAGAGTCCTCTGAACAGAGCTATGAGTCAAGTTTGCCAGGGAAAAAGCTATAAAAGAAAAGGAACATGAACACTCAGGCCCTGTCGTTGGCAGGGAGGGAGGGGGCTGTGTCTCCAGTCTCACACGAGGGTATCACATGCCTCAGCCTTTTCCTGAAGGCTTTCGAGAGGCTTTAGGTGCTACTGCTGTGTCTATAGTGGTGAAGGAGAAAGCTGAAAAGGAGAGGAGGGAGTGGAGAATGTGCTCCAATCTGTAGGTTTCCTCCTTTGCAGCAATAGAGTCTCCCTCCCAGGCAGGTGTTATTCTTCTGAAAATGAAGACCAGTATTAATGAAAAATGTTAGTGGAAAAATGACACATAGTCTCCTGTGGGTCAGAAATCAAACGTGAGCAGCTTGGTGAAATTCTGTGAAGGCAGAGGTTCTCATGCCCAGATATCACTGGCCTCTGGGCTTTTCACCACACCTGGCCCCATAAATGCCCACAGCACATAGCGGTCAATAAGTGTTTAATGGATAGGGGGTGGGTGGGTGGATGGATGGATGGATGGATGGATGGATGGATGGATGGATGGATGGATGAGCCAAAACCCAAAGTGCTGTTCTTTAGTTACTCAGAGGACTGACCCTGGAGACTTGATCTCCCACGTCTCTTTGCCAGGAAGTGGTACCCACTGTCTATCATGCTGAGACAAAACTTTTGAGTGTCCCTCACACTACTCTTTCTAACTCCTCACAACTATTCAACCCCATCAATCCCACCTCCTGATTTTTAACTGTTGAATCACTCCCCAGTTTTTTTCCTGGGTTCCTTCACGATGTCCAAACTGTTCTCCAAGCCTCCAGTCTGTAACACCCCTTCCAATCCATCCTCCACACCTGGGGCAGAATGATCCTTACAAAAGTCAAATCTGATCAGCTTACTACTGTCATCACCACCTCTCTCCTTCCCACTTAAGCATGGGCTGTGCCCCCTCTAGATTTTAAGGTCAACCCCAAACCTTAGCCTAGCATCGCCAGCCTTCACAGCCTTGCTCCGATCTGCCTCCCAGCCAGACCCAGCTGAGCCACACCTTCAGTTCTCTGTCACCTGCAGCAACACTGTACTCTGTCCCATTGCTCGGCGTTGTGTTTAGAGGTGTTTTATCAGAGCTCATCCTCACGTTGAATGTCCCTGTGGAATGATCTTGAGAGGCAGCAGGCCTTTAGAGCATTTGGATCGTGAGGACCCACCTCAGAAAAAGATGAGTGCCGCTTGCTACAGTGGATTCTATACTGAGAGAGCAGGTTGTTATCAGGCAAACTCAGCTTTCTCAGTCGGCTCTTCCTTTCCCTGTCAGACACATGATCCTTCCCCACACACCTACTCCCCCTTTTTGCTTCTCCACCATAGTAAGGTGCTGTAGAAGGCCCTTGCCCAAAATGGCCAGCAGCCTGCTCTTTGGGCTCCAGAACTATAAACTAGATAAATCTTTTCTTTATAGATTTCCCAGCCTTGGGTATTTTATTATAGCAACAGAAAACAGATTAAGACACCTAGGCTGCTGCTTCCTCTTCCTCTTCCTCTTCTTCTTCTCTTTTCTTCTTCCTCTTCTTCTTTTCTTCTTCCTCCTCTTCCTTTTCCTCTTCTTCCTCCTCTTCCTCTCCTCCTCCTTCTTCTTCTTCTTCTTCTCCTCCCTGAAATGCTCTTCCTCTGCCTTCTCTGTCTCTCCTATGCATCCATCTGATCTCACTCTAGCCTCCCTCCCCTGGCTGCTTGCTCTAACTGCTCCTGACCTCATAAGAACCCACCACCCAGCACTGGCCCCCTGCAAGAGGACTGGAGTCTTTGTCCTTTCCAGGTGCCTGGCTCACTGAAAGCTGCCTTTTGACCTTTGCTGAATTTATCACACACCCTCTACTCCTTGACACAGGAAATGTTTATTGCACTAATAAATATTTTGTCTCACTTTCAGACAAATGCTTTCTTAGAAGCGTATGCACAGGCACAGTACATCTTTGGCCAATTGTGTGACCAGTCGAGATAATTCACTAAGATCAGGGTGTAGTCTATGACTCTGGCAAAAAATCAATTAAACTAAACATATGGGGAACATATTTTTTAGCCCAAAGTCATGATACTTGATCTAACAAATATGATTACATATTTTCTTGCCCAGAAAAATAAGAATATATTATATATATATAATAAATGCAAACACTGAAATAATAACAGCAGTTAGTGAGTAATTAACATTCTATGAGCATCAAAAATTATGTGGAGGGGTTTTCTCTCATTTCCTCTCATTTTCTCAACTCTCTTTTGAAGCAGATCTTTTCATCATCTCCATTTTACAGACAAAGAGACTGAGATTTCAAAGAGATTAAACCTGCCCGAGACCGCACAGCAGCAGTGGCTGAAGACCCTACTTGGCCCTCCCACCGGAGGACCTCCCCACGATACTGACCCAGCCATGACCTCCTAACCTTTCCAGATCATCAGAGGAATCACTTATGGGCAAAAATAGCTTGGCTTCTGGGAAGTTTTTATTAAAACTCTAAATCTCTTGGCAATAACTTTCAAAAGTCATGATTCAGACTAGCAGTGATACTTGAAAAGAAAATCTCCTGGCTACAGAGATGCTTTTGCTGCCGGAAGGAAATGCTTGACCTTGGTGTGCACAGAGACCCGTGCTTTTCCCTCTACGTGGTCTCCCGCCATCCTTGGCAGTTGCAAGGCACTGAGGCTCACTCTGTCCCTTGAGACATCTCTCCTTCAGGCGTAGCTAGTTCTGCCTTTATCCATGGGTTTCATGGCGTTGGGATCTGTAGCTGTGTTTCCCACCATCCTGTCCACTGAACATGCAAACATTCAGAAACACACACATATTCTTGGGCCCAGTCCACAACTGTCACATAGGAGCCTTAAAAGCAGCATTTTAGTGACAGTCCCTGGGTCACTCTAATGAACACTGACATTCAGAACTTCCAGATCTTCCTAACCATCAGCACCAGCAGCTTGTTAGAGAATGACTTTGGGGAATCCAACCCTGAAATTCTAATCCGAGTTGCATTTTTACAAGCCCCACAAGTGATTTCCATAGGCACATTTCTGCAAAGAGAACCAATAACCTAGAACTTTTTTAACCTTAAGACACGGATAGAAATGAAAACCTTTTTTCAGTGTGCTGGACATACAGACGAGAGTGTTGTCTGAGGCGCTGGAACTTGGGCTGTCCTAATCCCACCTGCCACCCTGAAGGCTCAGAGAACAGTATGCCAGTCGCACCTGGGCTGTGGCACATTCATGGGGAACCACTGAGCTTATGCTACCCCAGGTCTAACCGCCTTGGTGAAGCATAATCCCCAGTCTCCTCTGCTTTCCTTCATTGTTGGCTGTTTATTTTCCACATACACAAAGAGTGAGAAAAGCTGCTTCCCAACCAACTAATCTTAGAATTTTTCATCCGGTGGAAAAACATGGTCTCACCTTCAAATTCTAGGTAAACTGTTGGAGAAACGCAGCAAAAATGTCAGTCATTCTGATGAGTCATCCACGGCAGCCTAAGGAAAATCAGGAGGGAGTGAGAGCTTTTCCCCCCTCTGAAGAATGTTCTTTTCCCCTTGGTGCACAGACCTGAGGACAGAGGATTAGCAGTGTTCGAGGTGGCTTCCTCTCTCCTGAGTGCCAAGAACAATGTGATTTGGCTTCATCCTCCTTTAGCAAAATCTGTCAGCCTGTAAGCTGGGCAGGTGTCCCTTTTCTCAGCCAGCCCGTGATAATGGGGTGCCAGTTGGGGGGAGGAACGGATTTCATTTACCTCCAGAAACATTTCCTGGTGGGACCATCTGATGGAAACCAGCGCGTCAGGCACACCATCTGACTTTGCAAAGCCCCTAGCTACATGGGAACCACACTGATTGATTTTTTTTTCTCTCCTAAAAAAACATTGAAAAAAAAAAAAAAGGGGACCCCAACTGCCTGGCAAGCACAGTGTCCTGAGTTCGATCCCTGGTACTGAAAATGTTGAAATTTTTGAAAGCTCGAAATTATTTTAAAGCTCCTTCTTTGAAGTAAATGTGACACTGAATGAAGGACTGCCGCGACCTAAGCAGAGACAGTTGTGGGGAAGGGCTAGCGACGATTGCCACCAAGTAGTTCGTCTTGATTTGCTCTGTTGGCAACTTGTTCTCTTCCTGTGCTTCCGCGAGCGAAGCACAGGTGAACAGCACATCTTTCGGTTGGGCTGAGGGGGGCTGGCCCCCTCTGTCCGAATCCTGCGTGTCCCTGGAGCTCAAAAGGCCCCGCTTGGTAGTCTAACCTCTCCTTCCGCGAGGGCTCTGCCTACCATCCCTCCGCAGTAGTGCCAGGAAGGACAGGCTGCCACTCGCCGCTTCTGGTTGGGTGCCCATGGAGCTCTTTCCTTGGTGCAGCTCCGGGAGCGAAGAAGCCCCTTTCCTGCCCTCCCCGGGTGACTTCAAAAGCTGCGCGGAGTACATCCGCCGTTCCCATCGTGTTTAAGGAAAGGGGCGGATTTCCTCTAAGTTCCTAGCAGCAAGCGTTGGCACCGATTTCTCTTCCTTGATCGTCGGGCTAACAAATGCTGAGAACGTCAGATGAGCGAACGCGGCAGGCCTGGAGCCTTTGCGCCAGGTGACGTAGCTATGGGACGTGGCCGCTTCCGGTAGAGGACACTGAGCTGTCTGTCTGCTTCGTGGTCCAGGATGAAGAACAAGCTGTGGTACTTCGAGTTCGGCACCTCAGAGACCTTTGCAGCCACCTGCAAGAAGCTCCACGACCACGTAGAGCTGGAGGTAAGCGCCCGCGTAGGGGAGGGGACCTGTGGGCCTCGCGTCTGTTCCTGGCCGCACGCGCAGCCTCGGACGCCGCCCTGGGGTCCTCAGGGCTCCCCCGGCGTAGTACTTACGGCGCCTGCGGCCGTCTGCAGACTTCGCTCAGCGCGCCGCGGCGGCTGGCCCGGCATCTCTCCGCCTAGGCCGATAATCCCCACGGAGCCTCAGCGGCCCCGGCACGGCCCTGCCGCACCCCAGCCCCGGCCCCTCAGAGCCAAGGTCGGTTCTGACCGTGCCGTAACCCGGAGAGCGGGCCGAGGCCGGGCTAAGCCAGTGCCCAAAGCCGAGGAAGTCTGGGAAGCCTGTCCACCCGAGGAGGAGCCTCGCAGGCGCCCAGGGTCGGCCCTGTGGGGTACGGCCTGTGCGGTCACAAAGCCCTGTGCGTGCGAGGCCCTGTGTCCCGTCGTGAAGTTCTTAATGAGTTGTGTTGTTGTTTTTTTTAAAGAGAACCTTGCATTTTCATTTTTCACCAGGCCCCAGAAATGACGCAGCCAGCCCTGCCGGCGTGCTGTGCTCACGCAGCTGCCCTGGCGCTTGCGGCAGCCTGCCCCGGACAGTGCCACCGTGGGCACCCCCTTGCGGGTGGATAGGCTGCCTCCCCACCCCCTGCCCACTCCCGCAGGGCCGCTATGCCCAGTCCTCTCATTGGCCGCATGGGCCTGTCTCCTAGACTCCGGCGCCCGCCGGCCCAGACTCCTGCGCACGCTGGCTCTGTCCCCCGTGAGGGTCTTCAGGCCTGGGGGCTCTCAGCTCCAAACCCTGCCTCCAGTGGGATTCAGCTTCTAGTCTGGTTTCCACTCCAGCGAAGCAGATGAGAGAGGCAGCTGGAGCACCGGGCAGCGTGGGCTTCTCCTGACCCCTAGCTTGGTCTCGAAGCCTTCCTGAGCAGCCCAGGGCGCCTGGGCATCCCTGTGAGGCCTGCAGCAGTGCGGGAAAGCCCGCCCTCCCTTCCAGAAGGGGGCTGTGGGCACACTCCACTCGCAGGGAGTTCCCGCAAACAACACAGAAAGCGGGGTGGGGGGGTCTCTGCTCTGGTTGAGGCATTGCCGGCCTCTCCCCTGTGGTTGCCGGTGGGAAGCGCGGCTCCCTCTCAGTGAATCCTCTTTCCTTCGGGCCAGCTCGGCCAGAGGGCACAGGCCCGGAGTGAGGCCGGTGTCCCCCCACCCCAGGTGATAGCCGCGGAGGCCACCTGCCCCGGGAGGCCCTGAGGAACCCACCACCGCCGCCTCTGTTGACCTGTGGAGACACAGCCTGGGAGCGGCCCCCGACGGAGGAGCGCCCGGGCTGGGGCACTGGGAGCGACGACAGGGCCGCGCGCTCTCCGTTGGCATGGCTGCCTGCTGGGGTCTCTTTAAATACACCACAAACGGCGGACAGCCCTGGCCTAACCGCGGCCAGCTGCGGCACACAGTGCCCGCTTGTTCTCCCTGCAGCTGGCCTTGACGCCGTGCCCAGAACACAGCAGCCCAGCCCCTGCTGCTGTGTCCCGCCCTGCTGGCTCCACACTGGCCCCTCCGGGTCCAAGAAATAGCAGCACCTCCTCGAGGGAGGGGGGTTGGTGGCCTCTGGAGGGCCGGAGTTATCCACACTGCGGGGCGTTGCGTACTTTCGAACACTTGCTGTTTTCCTTATCTCCCCATAATGAGTCTTTTTAGTGTTTATTCATGAGGGTTCGCAGGGAGAGGGAGTCATGTGACAGAGGCTTCTGACAGCCCAAAGGATGGGACAGGCACCTTGCAGAACATAGTGGGTGGACTGTGCTGTGACCCAGGCAGCTGTGAGAGGCGGAGGGGACAAGGCCTGTGAGTGACAGGCACAAGGAGACCATGAAGCACAGCGGGCAGACGTGACAGCCTGGGACGCAGAGCAGGGAAGAGAAGCTACAGCCAGTGGCCTGTTGCACGCATGGCCCTGACCTCACCAGCTCAAGGTCACCACACCCAGGTATTTCTGTTGTTTGCAAAGCCCCACCGCAGCCTTTACCCCCAAGTTATACAGTGACCTGTGTGCCAAGAGGGCCAGGGATTATAATTCCCCACATTGTGGAAAAGCAAACTGAACACAGAGGGTTAGAACAGTAAACAGAGAGAAAAAAGGAAAAGGGTACCAAAAACGTCACGTGCAGAGAATGCCTATCATAGCAGCTCTGGTTGGTTATGACGACCCCAGGAACAAGCATGATTAGTTCTACATGAGCCTCGGACACATTCAGTGACTTGACCAAAGCTTCACTGCTGACAACCAGGAAGAAGAGATTCCAGGTCTTCTGAAGGGAACTTTGCTCGGAACCCAGGAAGCAGAGATTCACCTAACAAGTGTGAAAAGCCTTCCTCGCGGAGTGCGGGACCATCCGATTCCCCTCTCAGCCCGGGCAGCTGGGCGGCTGTGCCGTGAAATGCTCTGGGAAGATTCCAGGTCCTGCTCTTCCTTTGAAAAAGCTTGAGCAGGTGCTGGGGGCAGGAGGACGGAGTCAGAGAGGAGACCTGCCCTAAAGTTCACAGCATCTCGTTTTGTAGATGTTCTTCTCATTACTTTATGACTGAGAAAACAGGCTGGGAAGTTCAGAACTCGGAGGGGGGGAGCAAAATCCTCTTTATCTATTCTGCCTCTCTACCCTGCTGGTGTTTGGTCCCTCTAGTAAAAAACATAAAACCCAAGTAAGATTTTTCAAGGAGGGTCTCCACTAAGGGGTGTACACCGGGCTTACAGATGCTTCCTCAGACACATGGCTAGTCGGGAAGGAACAGGAGATGTTTTCCCATCTGGGACATAAGCCTCCTGGCCCAGCCGACAGGAGCGTCCTGCGGGACACACAGAGGCCGCAGGTACACCGCTCACTCAGCGAACGCTGCTGGAACTGCGGCCCGAGAGTCACCAGGAGCCCGCGCTCCGGATGGACTGCTGCCCGCAGTGCTTGGCCGGGCTGGCGGCCTGCAGGGCACTCCCAGGCCGGGATCCGCCTCGTCCTGCAGTTAGTTAACTAACCTGCTGAGCGGGAGGTGGGAGCCTCAGAATTCCCCTTTCTAAAGTGGAGGTGCAGGGGGTTAGCCCTTATTCAGATGAAAGTTTTCAGAGCTTACAGGGTTTCATTCTCTGTTCTGTTTATTCTTTGTTTTGTTTTTTATTTGACCAGCAATTTTGCTAAACGTCTCCCACCATCTATGAACCATCCTTAAGTGGCAGGTGCCCTCATGATTTTATTCCAGAGCAGGAGAGCAGAGACCGAAAGGGGGTAAGAATATCACAGGAAGCCCAAACCCGGAGCAGTCCGGTCAGGCGTCCAGTTCCCAGGAATTTCGAGAGTTTGGGGCCAGCGAGGGCCCTCGAGAAACTCATTCTAGAGCAGAGATTCCCAGCCAGGCACGGGACAGCCAGCTGCGCAGGAGAACGCTACACTGAGAGGAGAAATCTAAAACTAAAATAGAAAGTACCGGGGATGCCCCTCAGGGGCAGAGTTCTTGCTTAGCAGGAACAGAGCCCAGGTTCAATCCTCAGTACCCCCCAAAAAGCCACATCATGTCACTTCCACCTTCACCAACTATCTGTCACCACATCTAAGCTGCGTCTCTAGGACACTCTTTTTCTTTTCTCTTTTTTCTCTTTTTGAGACAAGGTCTTGTTTTGTACTTCAGACTGGCTCTGAGCTCACTATGTAGCCCAGACTTGCCTCAAACTCACAGCAGTCCTCCTGCCTCTGCCTCCTGAGTACTGGGATGACAGGCGTGAGCCACCACGCCAGGCACTGCGCCATGTGGTACTGATTGCCGATGGGCATGTGTCACCACAGGCGTGAGCTACCACACTCGGTATTGTGGTATGTAGTACCAGGGATCGAACTCGGGACCTGTGTTTGCCAGGCAGATGCTGAAGCACTGAACTAAATCCCCAGCCTTCTAGGTCAGTCTTGGATGCCTTCTGGCTTCCAAAGGGGCCTTTTACATTTCTTCTAACCTGGTGTCACCTGTATAAACGAGCGGGGGAGGGGAGCGATGTTCGCGCAGTGAGTCCCTCTCCCCTCCACCCCGGAGCAGCTCTCCAAAGGATCCCAGACCTGTTCCCAGCCAGGGGCAGCCTGCCAGGCAGGCTTCGAGTACCCCATTTCCCTTTTACCAGCTCCAATGAGAACTCCCCAAATTCCTTGACATTTAAGCCTTAAAACAGCTAGCTAGCCCCACTACTGTGAACCTTGACTTAGGAAGAAAGTAAACCCAACTCTACCAAGTGCTCAAAAATATTACGCAAGCAGATATGGTGATGCATACGTACAATCCCAGCACCCAGAGGCTGATTTGGGAAGATCAGGAGTTCAAGGCCACCATGGGCTACATAGCAAGACTTTGTCTCGAAACAAAATCCAGGACCCTTTGGGGATCTCAGCAGTTCCTGTTCCCGAGTGCTCTGTGAAGGTCTTGCTCACGGTTGCTCAGGAGAACAGAGAAGGGGACTTTGACACAGTACTCGGGAGACGTACGTGGGAAACTGCTTGGGGGACTGGGTGACAGACAGCGGACCGTAGACTGTCGGCCCCGCAGGTGTCTTGCCACACAGACCTCGAGAGTTGGCTGGCCTGAGCCGCAGGCGGGTGCAGAGGTGCTTTGCCTCAGGTCTGAAATACAGCGCAGCAGAACTGAGCCAAATGGCCAAAGACAGTGTCAGTGTTTCACTAAATGCCACTGAACTGGACCCTTTAAAACAGTTAGTTTTATGTGACTAACCTCCATGCAGAAAATTTTAATTTTAAAAAAGTAAGGAGTGGGCCCAGAGATTTAGCTCAGTGTTTCCGGCGCCTACTCAGCAAGCACAAGGTCCCTGGTTCGAGCCTCCATAACCACATACAACCATACTGGGCATGGTGACTCACGCCCACCAGCAGTCAGTACCACACACCACAATGCCAGGCTTGGTGGCTCACGCCTGTCATCCCAGCACTCGGGAGGCAGAGACAGGAGGATTTCTGAGTTCCAGGCTTGCCTGGGCTACATAGTGACTCAGGGCCAGCCTGAACTACAAAGCGAGACCCTGTCTCAAAAAAAAAAAAGAAAAGAAAAGAAAAAGAAAAACGTAGGTAGTGTCTGGACACTGTGTTATCGATATATAATCCATATCGTGATCTGGATCTCATCTATGAGAATTCTAAATCAACGTTCCACACAGTCATGGGCGTGTAAAAAGCTTCATAAACAATGAGTCAGACGCCTTGAAGATCGGGCAGCCACTGCGGGGCAGCGCCATCGGCTTGTCACTGAGAGAGATCAAAGTCGTTACGGGTTCAGTAGCCTGACCAAGTTCATCCAGCTTCCACAGAGACCTTCTCTTCCCTCCTTTGCCTTCCACCCGCAGCATCACACACTCTTAAATCAGAGCGAAGAGCTGTCCAAGCTCCGGCCTTTGCCAGAACGAGAGGAACCTGCTCGGGGTGGGCAGATCGAGTCTTTCAGAGCCTGAAGTCGGGAAGTAGGAATTGGCCATTAGTCCGGCTGCCTTCTCCCCATGGTGACATGGGAGGGAGAAAGCCGAAGGGCCGGGCTGACTGCACATCACGGTCCAGAGTCCAGAGGGAGCCGGAATGACCGGGCCTCTTCCCTCTCTCACGTCCAGCAGCGTCTTCCTCCTTGTGAGGCCGTCGGTGCAAGTCTGATCCCTTCACCTCTCCTTGTCTTGTGCGATCCCACCTCCCGCAGCTCCACTCGGTGGCCTCCTGCTCCGTCCTGCTAGGTGTGTCCACCTGTTCCCCTGATTTCAAAACTGGTCCCACTGTGGGGTAGAGCGTCTTAAAGTCCAGATGTGCAGGACAGCAGAGCAGCCCATCTCACCGAGCTGAGCCAGCACCTCTAGGGCGGTGGCCTCGACGCCCCATAGCATTAGCCCCTCTTCCTTTAACATCCAACATCCCAAGGGCCTCTGGAGCCTTTAGTTTTGTTCATCTTCACCCGTCTTTAAACACAGCACCCACCTCCCCATCTCTCAGCCTTGTGCTGATTGTAAGTTTCCATCAGTGGCACTGAGAATGGTTCTGCTGACTAAGGAGGAATTGTCAGTTTTCCCTTATAAAGTCCTATTGTTTGCTTGCCATTTGGATACACAACTTTTTCACTCTCTTAAGTGACCCTCTTTCTTACTTTTTACAAATGTGTACCCTGGAGTTCACTTCAAGCTTCTATTCATCCATATGCTTTTGTTTTCCTGTCCCTTTCCATTGCCTTTGTTCTTTGAGAATTGCTTTGATTTTCTTTTGTCTTTAGATTCCTCATGATACTCTTTCAAGGACTTTGCAATAACTTTTTAAGGGAAAATCTCAGTCCTACATTTTCTGGAAGTAGTTGAGTATTACACAGCAGGTTTGACAGACGGGGCCCCAGAGGTCTCCGAAGACAAAGGCTGGAGTCACATGACTTGTGTGCTCCCCTCCACTGATTCTTGTTCATGCTCTCAGCTAACCTCTGCCTTAGAAAGCTTAGCTTTCTAATCATCAAGGTCCCTTGGTAAAAGAATAACTTTCCCCAAGCAATGTCCAGCATTCGCAGGTACATCTTCTAAGTAATAACGAACCAAAAGGCCCTGCCAGTGGGAAATGTGCTAATTCACTTAGACATTTTAGAGTATCGAAAAGAATCTGTGATCCTCCTCACCATATCCTGGAGAACTGGGAACCTCAGAGAGGAGAAACATTCCAATCCTTTACTCCTGTTCAACGGGGCTATGAGACAGGCAGTAATCTGTACAAGTGTGCTTTGTTAGCTACAGCAGGTCCGTCTGTTTTCTTTGTAACTTAGCAAGTGAGGTTATCAACTTCCTGGTCCTAGTCCTCCTAGGAGAGGAATTTAAAAAGTAGAAGACTCTACGGTAGGGTAACCAACCGAACAAGGGATTGAATAAACACCCCCGTACATATCTACGTATTATGTCTGAAGTCTGTTAGGACCAAAAGACAGAGAACAGCAGCTTCCCACTGAGCAGCTCAGCCAGCAACCTCCTTCCCTGCCACTTTCATCCACTGTTTATTTAATCCTCATGCAGCTGTGAGTGATGTGCATTTCCTCTATTATACTAGGTAACGGGTCTCTTTGCGATAAGTAAGTATCCAAGACGAACTTCGAGCCCAGATCTGTGGGTCCAGCCCCACATACCTCTCAGAGTGCCAGGCCCCCAGCAGGAGGCGGCTGTCTGAGCTATAGGATCGCCCTGCACCTACCGCATGCGTGTATTTCGTTGACAGAGGTGCTCTCCTTCAGAACTTTCCAGATAAGGGGAGCCGTCAGCTTTCCAAAACAAGAACTTTCTCATATATCCCTAGGCCCAGCACAGTAGTTACTGACTGATTTGTAATATTGAACCAAAATGTGAAAATCCCGTATTTAGAGTGACCAGTAATAGAAATTACCACTTTGACCAGCCTCGAGTCACACCTTTTCATTGGAAGCCACAAGCGTGACAAGGTCCCACCCTGCCCAACTGGTAGCGCAGTGGGAGGAGGGCAGAGCCTGCAGCCTGGCACTCAGGCCTTCTAACCCTGCCGCGGGTGGGAAGACGCCCCCACGCTGAGCTCTGGGCTGTTGCTGCGATCTTTGGAAGTAGCAGAGGGTCTGGAACAACTGTGAACCAGGACAGGAAATGCCAGGGTTCTCCCACCTCTTTCCCACCAGACAGATTTAAGACAGCGAGTGGGCAGAGCCCATATGGGGGCGAGAGCGCTGGGCGCTCTGGGGTTGGAGAAAATGACCTTGCAGGGCAGAAGACGGGGGCTCTATTCTGAGCCCCCCCCCATTGGTCTGAAGTCTACTTGGCCCTGAGCCAGTCCCTACGGCCAGCAGCCCTGCCCTGGCTACAGGACAGTGGACCCTCAGAAAGCTCATCAGCCCAGACTGGCTCCAGCTCCCCTAGATAGGCAGCGAAGCTATTCGTCTGCACCCGGAGCAAGAACACCAAAAGAGACCAGGGTTTCCCCAAGCCCAGCAGGGTGGGGCGGCAGGTAGGAGGTGGCTTTGCCCTCTGTCAGCTCGGAGGCACCCCACCACCGTGAGCCCGGAGAAACAGCAGTTTGTTTTGGAAACTGGCACCCAGCACGGGCTCCCTCCTGGAAACAAGCAAGGCCCCATCCCCAGCTGCAGCGCTGGGCTTCCACCCTCCCTGCCAGACCCCCGCCAGCTGCCCTCTCAAAGGCGCCATTGTGCCCGCCTGGCTCCGCCACCGAGGATGGCTAAAGAGGAAGAAAACATTTTCTGCCCATGGGATGTCCTGCAGCAGGCTGTGTGTACATGGCTTCCACGCCGCGTTCCTGGAGCCCACACGGACCTGCCAGAACTCCGGCGTCCCCATCGCAGATGGCAGCGCCTGCCAGCCTGAGGGCCCACCACCGCTTCCCAGCCAAGAATGTGGAGCGCACAGCTGGGCGAGCAGGCTGGCAGAACAGGGGAGGCCAGTGCCACGATGACACTCTCTCAGCGCGGCACCCGCTCGCCAGCCAGAGCCAGCTCCGAGCGTGGGGCCTCGGCCCCGGCAGGAGGCTTAGTGCCACCTACCACTCGACAGAAGACTTGCCCTCGCCCGGGCTAGGAAGGGGCCCCCAGCCTGGTCCTCGGTGCTTCAGGGGCAGGACGCTCACCACGTCTTGCAAAGCCTGTCCTGCTGCTGGACAGCACTGACATCCCTGATGGTGAAGAGCTGGAAGTTCATCTCTTACCCCGGCTTCCCAAGTCGGCACTTCCCACGAAGCTTAGAGCGCAACACGGACGGAAAAGGTGTCCGCGAGTGCACAGTGAAGCCCCCAGCCTCCGGCCTTTTCCATCACTTAGAGTCACACAAACACGTCTCCCCACTCTTGCACACCACTGTTCTTCAGAAGGCCGCGGGGCTCTTACACACCATCTGGCACTGACCCCCCCGCCCCGGGCAATGCACCCCGGCCCCTTATTTGCCTCAGTAGATAGGCCTACAACCATCCTGACATTTTTTCCAATGTCTCCCTTAAAATGAAAGACTCGAATCTCTTGTTCCAGAATGCTCCAAATGCGGTGTCAAAGGAAACAAAGCATGAGAGCCACAGGTGTCCGGGGTGCCTGCTCTGGGAGGGGTACCCCTCGCTCCCGCCGCTCACATCTCATGCAGGAAAGCTGAAGGTCGGTGAGGACAACCACAAACCCTGGCAAATCTGAAAAAGAAAAACCTTACTTGGTGCCACTGAATCAGTGGTTCCTCGTCTTCCATAAAGAGGCGACAAATACGAGCTTCACAAGGTTGTAACCTTCTGAAGGGCCTGCCTCGTGACAGTTACTTGATAAATGATAGATAGTAATTAATATTAATGTTGTGACCATCTACTAGCTAACTCCCCTCAATAGACACCAGCTCCTAAAACAGTGTAAAAAGAAAAAAGAAAAAAAAGCCTCTCTAAGTGTGCAGAAGCCACTGTGCGGGGAGAGTTGCCTCCATGCCAGGCCGACTTTTACAGGTAGATAGTACTAGACTGTCTTTCCAATAATACTGTCACCACTCATCAGCACCACTCAGTATAGCACCTTTGCCTCTCGGCGCACAGCAGATTAACTCTCCAAGCATTCTCTCCAGTTCTTCTCTGGGGAAAAGAGATACCACTGTTTGCCCTGCCTGTTTCTCTTCGCTCTCAGTGAAATTCTCTCTTCTGGCCATAGGCCCTCCGATAGGAAGATACCTGCTCCCTTGTGTCACGTTGCTTCCAGCCAGCGGTGAGTGTGAGCCAGGCTTCTTGCGGATGCATCGCTTCCCAAATCTCGGGGATGCCTTTGCGTGCTTTCACATGAGCTGTAATGAGAGAATCTGATAGACCACAATAGCTGGAGTTGCTTTTTATCTGCGTATTCCCTGAAAAACCTGTTGTTACCCATCCAGCAGTGCACGGTGCCTCTGGAGTTGACCTTCCCCAGGCACATTGAGGACAGGGACCCTGTCCCACTTCTGCTCCATCCCCAGGGTGCAGCAGAGAATAAGTCAGTTCTCATTATTCTTGATGGGTGAATGGGTGCTTTTGTCTTCTGTCTCTTAATGCCTTTCTCATATGAAACATGCCCATGTGCCCTGTTCTTCTTAGCAGGTGTTTGGGAAGGAATTTCCTTTCACCTCTACCAGAGGACAACTTCACGCAGAGTTGGATTCAATTTCCTTTGCTCTCTCTATCCTGGATTTAGTCAACTTTCTCTGGTCCTTATATTCACCTAGAGGACATTCATCTGGAAAAAAGAAAATCTTGACAGTTTTCTTCAAGGAACAGCTTGGTTTTTCATCTTAAGATCTGTCCACATGTTCATTTGTTCAGTTCACAAGCAGTTATGCTGGACACAGGTACTGGTAAGGTATGCCAGGGGCTGCGGAGAACACGGAGCTCTGCAGATACGGGCCCAACTTCTGCGGGCTTCAAGTCACCTAAGGGACAAGTAGATATGTATAACACATGGCAAAAGATGTACACTCCGTGTACCAAGGGAAAACAAAGCAACAGAAATCAGAGCAAGGGGAGGGCAGTCGCTAGCTAGAGCACTCACAGAAGAGCTCACAGAACCTCCTAGCCTCAACGGGGAAAATGCAGTTTTTCTAGACATAAAAGGGCTGCCAGCAAACAAGGCTGTATGCATAGCAGAGCCTAAGTAGGCCCAGCTCTGAGGACTCTACACGACACAGCCCAGGCTCTCACGAGTGGCCTACACTGGGGCCCAGCTGTTGTGTCCTACGGCTACGCTCCTTTCCAAACCGGGGATCTGGCTTTCCGGGGTCCATCTTCCTCCCAGCACACCCGGAGAGCTCATCTCCTCCTCCCCCGCCCTGGCAGAAATGTCCCCCCTTGGAGTGAGCACGGCAGCCCCTGTCTTTCCCTGGGACCCACCAAACCCTGGGCCTGCCCGGAAGAGGCAAAAGGGCTGGTGGTCTAGCTCAGGGATAGAGAGCTGGCCTACAAGCTGCAGGCCCCGGACGCCATCGCCAGGCCTCAAGGGGGCAGGGTGAGAACTCGCGTCAGGTGATGGCAGCTGCCGGTGGCCTCCGGGTCCGCCCAGGTGCCCACGAGGAGCCCCTGTCACCTCTCGCTGGCCCGTCAGAACTCTGTCCGAGTGCGTCAGGACGGCCCGTTCCCCTCGGCAGCTGCTGCCTTATCTTCTGCGAACGTGGTCTAGCATTTCCCTGCTCCCCGCTTCACTGGCTGGGAAAGGAAAGGCCTGGAATCCTCCCCAGGCCAACGCCCTCCCTTTTCTTCAGCATCTTCTCTCACTTCCACCCACTTCCACCCTAGCTGTCCCCAAGTCCCTCTTCCCGCTGTGCGTTCATCCGCCCCACGAGTATGAACGGAGCATCGTCCCTCACTCCAACGCCCAGAGACCCTCGTCCTCGGCCGTGTCGCCCCTCGGGCCTAGCTTCCTCCCCGGTCCTGCCAGCGGGCGGCTCCCCAACTCTGTCCCCTCACGGCCACCACCCTGGACACCCGGGGCCCTGGCTGAGTCCTCGCTCTTCCTTGAAGCAGCTGTGTGCGCTGGGCAGGCCACTTGCCGACTCTGGGCCGCATCGTTCTCTTTCTGGTGATTCAGAGTGATCTCTGGGCTCCTTCCGGCTTTACCGTCCTGAGGTTCTGCGCTTCGGCTCTCACCCGGGGTTCGGAATTTCTGTTCGTGAAGGCAGCCGCCGCTTCCTGGTGGCCTGTCCCACGGACGGACCCCGGGCCCAAGTGCGGATCAGCTGACTCTCACTGACCCTGTGACATGGGCATTTCCTTCCCCTCAATGGCTCTATTAGATGACGTCCTTGGACTGGGTGATCCTTCACAACAGTTCAGAGGCAGAGAGGAGGGGAAGCAAGGTCCCTTTTGGAGAGTGGTCAGGGAAGTATTCATGGCATCTGTAAAGATCTGGAAGAAGTGTGGTAGGGTGTCCTGAGGGGCATCCTGCAATCAGAGGACGGTGCTAACAGGTCTAGGGAAGGACCATCAGCAATACAACGGGAGGTTTAGGCTGGAGGCCCTGAACCCAGGGAAAGACTTGAACAGCACAAAAAGAGGGAAGTTCACAACCAACTTAGGTGCCTTTTAGTGAGATCTAATGTGAACTGCATAGCCCCAGGAGTGAAGTACTTGCCAAAAGTCAGTCATGAATCAGATCAAAACTCTAGATCTAAAGGGACCAGCTCAGTGAAACTATAGGAGTAGATTGGGAATATGTTTAAAAGCACCTCGAGGTATAGTCAGCGAAATCCAGGATGTCAGAAATGCCACAGCCTTACTCCTCCAAGTAGGGTGAGTGTTGGAAATAGCCTAGGCCAGAGATTTGGCTCAGTGGTTCCAGCTCCTGCCTAGCCAAGCACAAGGTCCCTGGCACAATGCCTGGTAGCCACATACAACAATACTGGGCACGGTGACTCACGCCCACCAGCAATCAGTGCCACATACCCCAGTGCCAGGTGTGGTGGCTCACGCCTGTAATTCCAGCACTCTGGAGGCAGAGGCAGGAGGATTGCTGAGTTCCAGGCTTTGCCTGGGCTACATAGTGAGCTCGGGGCCAGCCCTGAACTACAAAGCGAGACCCCGTCCCAAAAAAAAGACCCACAAGTGATCTGTACACACAAAGTTTGAGGAAGCCCTGCTTTTCCAGACCCATGGCCTCTTCCTGTAAATAAATTAGACAAACAAAAAACTCTGAAATTTACAAGTCATAAGAAGCCCGAAGGCTACATTAACTAAATGCAGTGTGTAGACCTTTTAGACATACCAACTTTTTTTAATGAGACTATTGAAGAAAATTGAACAATTATTATTTATTTATTTGTTGTTGTTGTTATTTTGACACAGGGTCTCGCTTTGTAGTTCAGGTGGGCCCTGAGCTCACTATGTAGCCCAGGCAAGCCTCGAACTCAGTAATCCTCCTGCCTCTACCTCCTGAGTGCTGGGATGACAGGCGCGAGCCACCAGGCCCGGCACTGTGTTGTGTGGTGTTGATTGCTGGTGGGCGTGAGTCTCCACGCCCAGCATTGTATATGGTTTCTGGGGATCGAACTCAGGACCTTGTGCTTGCGAGGCAGGCGCCGGAACCACTGAGCTAACCCTCCGGCCCTAGATATTTATTGATATGAAGAAATTACTGTGATTTTTTAAGAGTGATAATAAGATTAATTTTTTTTAACTGTTGCATTTAAAGACATAGTTGTAGGTAAAATGAGAAAAAAATCAGGGGTTTACTGTAAAGTAGTTCAGTGTGAACATGAGCAGGTGAACCTACAAGGTTAGCCGTGGGCTGCTCCTCACTCTGGCTGGGTTTGGGGGAATCTCAGGGTTTACTGTTGTCTCTTCTTTCTTGTGTTTGGAAAGAGCCGCAATCAAACACTTCCGAAAGAAAGATCCAGGAGTCTCCGAGGATGAGAGGGGTAACTCGGGCAGGAGAGCGGGGAGGTACCCACAAGAGAAGCTCAGAGCTGAAAGACGGCAGAGGGCCCCAGAGGCCTGCAAGCCCGGGTAGCGTGAGGGCTGTGCAAAGCCACCAGGCGCCCCCGGCAGAGAGCGTCCGCCTGACCCGGGCGCGGTGCTGCCCAGAATCACGGGACCGTGGGCACCCGCGGCGCGCTCTCACGCGCCGGCCTGGTCTCTGGTTACCAGCCGCCGCTGGCTCGCGGAGAAACCTTCACAGGAGCGCTGTTGTCGTCGCCCGGGACCTATGTCAACACTGGGGACAGCTGCGGCAGGCAGGGCAAGGGTCCCGCGGATCCCTGACCGGCTTCCGTGAGGCAGGAGCAGGCTGGCCTCGACTTACCCTACTGGGCCCTCCTGCCTGGGCCCCGGGTGGCCCGATGAGATTTCGGGCACACGTGCGGGGGTGCTTGACCTCTGGGGAGGCCAGAGGATGTCAAGGAACAGCGAGAGGATTTAGTTCAGGAGCCCTGGGGGCCGGAAGTCCACTTAGGCGGACTCTTTCCTGGAGACCAGGGTCGTGCAGAACCCTGTGCGAGGCTAAGAACTGGGGAGAGGAGAGCTCAGGCCAAGCTGGCGAGGTTGTCACCGCACCGCCCAAGAAAGTGCTTCCGGCAAGGCCTCGGGGACTGGGGGCGAGTTTGGAAGGAAGAGGGGCTCCAGGCGCAAGTCTGGGTACAGCCACAATGATACAGACAGTTCTGGAAACTACATATCAATACACTTCAGTCCCTGGATAGATTCTAGAATACTTGATTTACACAGAGATATTAGTGACTTAATACGAGTTCTCTTATTCCTTCTTGAGGGAGACTGTAAAGGAGTCATTCAGAAAATGCTGTTTGATCTCCAGTGGTGGTTTATGATTTAGAAAAAGAGCATAACAGAGAGATCTAGGCCCATGGTTAATAAATTGGAAGATCACAGAGAAATTTTTTGATTTCACTAGGCCTCATTTAGGAGAGAGGTGTGTCAATCATCTTTCTGTTGCTGGGCTAAAATATATAATTTAAAGGAGAAAAGGGTTCATTTTGGCTTCAGAGGACTCAGTCCATGGCTGGCTGGTTCTGGGACAGAACGTCCTGGTGAGAGGGTGTGGGGGACGAAAGCCGCTCCACTTTGCTTCCAAGAAGCAAAAAGCAGGAGAAAGACTGGAGAACAGAGAGGCCTTCCCAAGGCACGCCAGCGGCGACCGGCTCCCGACAGCCTCAGCCTCAACAGCTCCTTCAGCTAAGAAGCCTTCAGTGGGTCGCTCCGTTGATGACGTTAGCGCCCTCGTGGTCCGATCAACTTCCAGAAGCCCCACCTCTGAAGACACGAGATTTAGGGGGAACGTTTTCCATCTAAACTGTAGCCACAAGGCATATTGTATAAGCTATCGCTCATCTCCTGAATTCCACGACTCCGCCTTGTAATGACAGGCAAGCCCGGAACAGTGCACTCCCGAAGATGCCGCCGCAGTAAAACCATCCTACCTGAGGGCTGTTAATGCGCCGTGGATGCTGTTACTGTGACCGCGGAGGGGTACTGGGCCCCGGTTTTGCCCCTCGTACACGTGTATCAGTGACCTCACCCCAAACACCGGGCGAGCTCCAGCAAGGGTGACAGAATGGAGCCGACTGAGCTGGGGGAGACTCAGGCGGAAAGCCAGATGAAATTGACTGATACTAAGGCAAAGCTATAGGTCTGATTTTTCTTAAAGCCTTCACAAATTCAGGCTAGGGAAGAGCTGGCTGAGCAGGCTCACGCACCTTTTATATCCAACAGAAAAGATAATGGTAACAGACAGTATATATACCATCTTATAGGGCTTAATATATTAAGCCCTTCCATGAGCTTTGCATAGTATCTCATTTCTGGGGCATGATGGTATCATAGAATTTCAGCCCAGAAAGTGCTGGTGTCACGGCCACCTGTCCCATCAGATCCTGTCATTGGTTTTGCTGTCATTGCTGGGGTGGCGGGTAACAAACCGGGGTGTGCATTAAGACAGGTTCCTCCCGGTGGGAAAACCGGGTCTGCAAACCAGGTCCCATGGAAGGAGGTTAGAACTCACCACTCTCAACTCTGGGGACGCACAACTGAACTGTGGTGTAAGAGGAATAAGAGCTTTGAGGGGCTGGAGATTTAGCTCAGTGGTTCCAGTACCTGCCTAGCAAGCACAAGGTCCCTGGTTCGATCCCAGGGTCCCCACCAGAAATCAGTACCACACACCACAAATGTCTGGTGTGGTGGCTCACGCCTGTAATCTCAACACTCAGGAGGCAGAGACAGGCGGATTGCTGAGTTCCAGGCTTGTCTGGACTACATAGCGAGCTCAGGGCCAGCCTGAACTACAAAGAGAGACCTTGTCTCAAAAAAAAAAAAAATTTTACTCCATTTTCTATTGCTACAGCCAAATAATGCAGCCTGGGTAATTTAAAAAGAGTAGAGATTTATTCTGCTCACAGGTGGAAGGTCCAGGACGGAGGGAAGGAGCTGCATCTCATGAGGTCCATGAGGTCCTTCTCGCCAGTGGGAACATTCTGCAGAGTCCAAAGGCAAAGCATGGTCTCCCTTCCTTTTTTCTCAATACTGTGGATTGAACCCTGGGCCTCCTCCATGGTTGGCAAGTCTTCTGTTGCTGAGCTGTATCCTCAGCCCTGCTGATTTTTTATCTTGAGACAGAGTCTCCTTAAGTTTCCCAGGCAGGCTTCAAACGCGTGATCCTCCTGCCTCGGGCTCTTGGCTGGTATCGCAGACAGGTACCCCCACTCTCTTCCTCTTCTTCTAAAGCTACTACAGCACTCATGTCCTCCCACGCACATGGCCACGTTTGACTCTGGTGACCTTCCAACCGCCCAGCCTCCTCATACTAGGACAGCGCAATCAGCTCTCATCATGAGTTTGGCAGAAACAAACCATAGCAATAGGGAAAGGAACCTCAAGGATGGGAGATTGTTATTGTATGTTTTTCTCTTTCTTTTTTGCCTCTTCACAATAAGCAAGATAGAAAGCATGGATATTGTAGTTAAATTCCCCAGGTTTGAAGCCCTGCTCAGTAATTCATCATCTGTGTAATCTTGGAGAGCACAGCTCATCTGTTTGGGACCAGTTTGTTCTTCTATAAATGAAGTACAGGACTTAGAGTCCTGAGGAGGGAAGATCAGAGCTAACACATTTCTTGCTGTGTTGGTAAGCTTTATGTCAAAGTGGGCTTCTTCAGAGCCGGGTGAGTCATGCACAGTGAAGCCTTCTGGCCTTCCGCACCTGGTGGGGGTGGAAGTGGATGTGGAAAAGGCTGAGAAAGAAGCCCTGGCACATCAGCAAGCACATATGCCAGATCTGTACTTACGGCACAGATACGGGAGACAGGCAGGCTCTGGAAGCTTTCAAAAAAATCTTGTATTTTTCTCAGGAGGAATGAGGTGAGAGAATTCAATGACATTTTCCTGTCACTTACTGAGAATCTACTATGTGCCGGGTTCTGGATTCTGTGTCCCTGTAACTCTTTGCATTGGTCAGGAAGGGTCAGAACTGCTGATAAGGCCCTTGAGATAGAGAAAAGTTCGGCAGTTGACGTGGCGTGGGTCCCTAGAACATTCCTAGATCTGTGGAAGCCGTGTGGCACCCACCCCAGAGCTCACCAGGCTCTCCCTGTCTCACTGTAATGACTGAAGCGTGGATTTGAGCAACTTTGCCCAAGAAGTCAGTGTCTGACCATGACAGGGTGCCGCCTGAGGACCTGGCACATCCTTGAAAAGAGCCCCAGTCTCTGTCTCCCACACGAGCATGGCACCGTGGGTGACCGTGCACTGGGGACACTAACGGGTGGCTTTTGCACTGTGTTCCTCAGTGTGACGGAGCTGAGGTCGACCTGAGCAACATCTTCCTCGAAGGCATCGCCATTCTCAACATTCCCAGCATGTATGGGGGCACCAATCTCTGGGGAGAAACCAAGAAGAACAGGACTGTGATCCGGGAAAGCAGGAAGAGCGTCACTGACCCGAAGGAACTGAAGTTCTGCGTCCAAGGTAAGCCGGGCGTGAGGCTAGGTGCTCTCGGCCAGCGCCCCCAGGAAGGGGGTTAGAGTCGGGACCTCAGCGGGCTCAGCGAGGCCTGCTAGCCGACAGGGAGCTGGTGCCACACTGACTCATGGTCCCTGCTGTTTGAGAAGTGTACAGCTAACTGAGAAGACAGGACTCTCAGGAAGCGGGCAAGGCAGCCAGGATTTGAACGTGAAACTCCACAGGAGTAGGTGTGTCCTCAGCCTCTAGACCTGGTCGTCCTTCCTCGGCTTGGGCCTTACCTCCCCTGCAGTAGCGCTGGACCTGTGGGGAACCCCTTCTTCCCGGGAAGACTTTGCCTTCTTGGGCTCTACTCCCACCGGTCACCTTTGAATCTCTTTTTTCTGTCCTCTGGATGTCACAGGGTCCCCACACAGAGTCCTTGACTCTTTTCTCTTCTCTCTGCTTGCTTCTCAATGACCTCATCCCTTCATGAGACTGTTTGAATCCCATGACGCCGCCAAACCCATCTCCATCCTCCCTGAGCCTCAGGCCTGGTGCCCAGCAGCTTGTGCAGATTCCTCTGCTCTGTCTCACGGTGCAACAAGTTCTTGATGTACACAAGTGAACGCCTGCTGTCCCTCTTCCACGCCTTGGCCCTTCCAGTTAGGACCAACTCAGGCCTTTCTGGTGCCCAAGTCAAAAGCACTGTCACCACCCACAGCTCCTCTTTTTATCTCACAGCTCGGGCTGGAGATTTAGCTCAGTGGTTCCGGCACCTGCCTCGCAAGCGCAAGGTCCTGAGTTCGATCCTGGTAACCACATACAATGCTGGGCGTGGTGACTCACGCCCACCAGCAATCCATACCACATACCACAGTGCTGGGCGTGGTGGTTCACGCCTGTAATCCCAGCACTCGAGAGGCAGAGGCAGGAGGATTCCTGAGTTCCAGGCTTGCCTGGGCTACGCAATGAGCTCAGGGCCAGCCTGAACTATAATGCGAAACCCTGTCTCAAAAAAAAACCCTGACATTTATCTCACAGCTCACATCCAGTCCATGAGAAAATCTGTTAATTCTACTTTTTAAAAATATACAGGGGGGCCGGAGGGTTAGCTCAGTGGTTCCGGCGCCTGCCTCACAAGCGTAAGGACCTGAGTTCGATCCCCGGTTACCACATATAATGCTGGGCGTGGTGGCTCACGCCTGTAATCCCAGCACTCGGGAGGCAGAGACAGGAGGATTGCTGAGTTCGCGGTGGCTTGCCTGGGCACCATAGTGAGCTCAGGGCCAGCCTGAA